>JAMZAV010007236.1:0-30363 GCA_024449915.1 Sweltsa coloradensis | reverse complement strand
GCACATTCAAAACTGTCATTCTGTGCAATATGAACAAATTGACATAAAGAAACTAAAACTGTGCAAACGTCATTCTCGCAATTGTGCAAACTTACAATCTGACAAACTAAAACTGTACAAACTGTTAATTCTGTGCAATATGAGTAGACTGACAAACTAACGAACGAAAACTGAACAAACTGTAAATTCTGTGCAATATGAGAAGACTGACAATCTAACGAATGAAAACTGTTTAAACTGTGCATTTTGTGCAATATGTGTATACAGATAATCAAAAGAACTAAAACTGTGCAATCTGTGCATTCTGCGAAATATATGCAACTGACAATCTGAAGTAAAAAAATTGTTCAAACTGTGCATTCTGTCCAATATGTAAGTAAGTAAGTAAGTAAGTAAGTTTTATTTCCACACACATAGCATATTACATTATAATAATTTACACTTTGTGATGACCTCTAAGAATATATTGTCTGGAATAAGTATTTATTTACTTATTCCTAAACAAATAAACTTTGTTATTGAGGTGTTTGGAAAGGTACAATTTGCTGTATCAAGCAGGATGCAAATTGAGATATACTCCGTCACATTTCTATCCTAAAAATAAGTTACTTGATAATTAATGCCTTAGTCTTAGTTTGTACATATCATAACAATTTTACTGTTGGCTAGTAATAGAATTTGAGTGCCTCATATATAAGAGAATACTAATGAAACGAGAGAACAAGTATTTGTCTAGTTTTTTTTGTGGGCCGAGATTGTTTCAATTTAAGGCAGTACATAAAACAAAGATAAGACATAAGAGACAAAAAATGCAAACAAATATTAATATAATAATCAGACTTAAATGAATCTATAGAAATAAGACAAACTATAAGACAAAATTTAAAACACAAGACAAAGAAATGAGCCTACCATACAATATATCTTAGCCTATTTGTGGAATACAAACATAACAATAGTACAATATATCTATATCTATTAGGCCTATTTAGAATTGTAGTATAAAGATAGGCCTAACAGTGTTATAGTAGTTTGTCCTTCAAAAATTCCTCAATAGAGTAATATGCAAGATGACAAACAAGCATACTAACTAAATGTGCAAACTGTGAAATCTGCGCAATATGTGCAATATCACAAACAAACAAACTGACTTACTGTGCAAACTGTGCTTTCTGCGCAATATGTGCAATCTTTACAATCTGAAAACTAAAACACTGTACAAACTGTTGCATTTGTTCAATATGGCAATATGACTATCTAGCAAACTGCAAAAACTGTGCAAAACGTGCATTTTGCGCAATTGTGCCAAAAACCAAACAATCGACGAACTAAACGGGGCAAACTGGCATTCTGTGCAATTAAGCAAACTGATAAATCTTGACGAAAATATAACTGTTCAAACTGTGCATTCTGCGCAATATGACAATCTGACATTCTAAGACTTAAAACTGTGGGCAAACTGTGCATTCTGTCCATATGTTGCAAGATGACCACAAAACAAATTGATTTAACTGTGCAAACTGTCAAATCTGCGCAATATGTAACCAATGACGATCTGACAAACCAAAATCTGTGCAAACTGGTACATTCTGCGCAATATGTGCAAACTGACAAACCTGACGAACCTTAAACTGGGCAAACATGTGCATCCTGTGTAAATGTGCAACTTACATCTGACAAAATTAAACTTACAAACTGTAAAATTATGTAAAATATGTGAGACTGACAACTAACCGAAACTTAAACTATGCCAAACTGTGCATTCTGCGCAATATGTGCAAACTGACAATCTGACAAACTAAAACTGTGCAAACTGTGCATTCTGTGCAATTAACTGACAATCTGACGGAACTAAAACTGTGCAAACAATATGAACAATCTCTCAATCTGCCAAACTTAAACTGTGCAAACTGTGCAATCTGCGCAACTGTGCAAACTGTGCATTTTGTGAAATATGTGCAATCAGACAATCTAAAGAACTAAAACTGTGCAAACTGTGCATTTTGCGCAATATGTGCAAACCGACAATCCGACGAACACTAAAAACTGGGCAAATTGTGCATTCTGTGCAATATAAGCAAACTGACAATCTGACGAAATAAAACTGTTCAAACTGTGCATTCTGCGCAATATGTACAATCTGACATTCTAAAGACCTAAAACTGTGTAAACTGTGCATTCTGTCCAATAGTGCAAAGATGACCAACAAACAAATTGACTAACTGTGCAAAAACTGTCAAAATCTGCGCAATATGACTCATCTGACGATCTGACAAAACCAAATCTGTTGCAAACTGTACATCTGCGCAATATGCGCAAACTGACAACTGACGAAACTAACAAACTGGGCAAACTGTGAATTCCTGGTAAAATGTGCAAACTAACAATCTGACAACTTAAACTATTGCAAACTGTGCATTCTGTGCAATAAACTGTCCCCTCCAATCGACGAACTAAAACAGTCAAACTGTGCATTCTGTGCAATATGTGCAAATTGACATCTAAAGAACTAAACTGTGCAAACTGTGCATTCTGTGCAATAAACAGTCAATCTGACGAACTAAAACTGTGCAAACTTCGCAATATGAACAATCTCTCAACTCTTGCAAACTAAAAAACTGTGTAACTGTGCAATCTGCGCAAATGTGTAAATGACAATCTGAAGACAAACTAACCGTGCAAACTGCGCAATATGTGCAATCTCACAAATCTGCCGAACTTAAACTATGCAAACTGTGCATTCTGTGCAATAAACTGTCAATGTGACCCCCCGAACTAAAACCCCAGTTCAACAACTGTGCATTCTGTGAATATGTACAACTTGACAATTCTTAAGAACTGTGCAAACTGTTACATTCTGCGTAATCTGTGCCAAAACTGACGATCTGACAAACTCCAAACTGTTCAAACTGTGCATTCTGTGCAATATGTGCAAATTGACAATCTAAAGAACTAAAACTGTGCATAAACTGTGCATCTGTTTTGCAATATAAAGCAAACTAACAATTGACGAAATAAAAACTGTTCAAAACTGTCATTCTGCGGCAATATGTACAATCGACATTATAAAGACCTAAAATCGTGCAGAACTGTGCATTCGGCGAATATGTTCAAGATGACAAACAAACAATTGGACTAACTGTGCAAACTGTCAAAATCGCGCAAATATGTACCATCTGACGATCTGACGGAACCAAATCTGTGCAAAACTGTACATTTTCTGCGGAAATTGTGCAAACTGACAACTGACGAACTAAAAATAAGCAAACTGTGCATGTGTCCAATATATGCATTATGGACAACAATATGTTCAATATGTGCAAACGACAATCTGACGAACTAAACTGTGCAAACTGTGCATTTTTGTTAACATGTGCAATATGACTATCTTATAAAACTGAATAACTGTGTAAAACTGTGCATTCTGTGCAATAAACTGACAATCTGACGAACTAAAAACGTGTGCAACTGCGTCAATATGTGCAATCTCCAATCTGCAAACAAAACTATGCAAACTGTGCATTTGTGCAATAACACTGTCCAATCTGCGAACTAAAACAGTTCAAACTGTGCATTCTGTGCCATATGTACAAAATGACAATCTTAAAGAAACTGTGCAAAAACTGTCATTCTGCGTAATATGTGCAAACTGACAATCTGACAAACTCAAACTGTGCATTACTGTGCAAACTGTAAAATATTTTCAAACTGGCAGTCTTAAGGAAAATTTAAAACTGTGCAAACGTGCGCATTTTGTTTGCAATATGTGCATACAGAGTAATCTAAAGAAACTAAAACTGTGCAAACTGGCATCTCTCTGCAATGTGTGTAATCGGCTATCATAAAAAAGTAACAAACGGTTGTAAACTGTGCTAACGTGCATTATGTCGCAATATGTGCAAACTGAACAATCTGACGGAATTATAAACTGTGCATTTTGTTAATATGGCAATAGGACTATCTATCAAACTAAATAACAGTGCGGAACTGTGATTTCTGCGCAAGATGAGCAATCTTACAATCTGACAAACTAAAACTGTGCAAAACTGTGCATTTCTGCAATGTGTTGTAATTGGCTATCTAAAAAGTAACAAACGGGTGTAAACTGTGCAAACTGTTCATTCTGTGCAAATGTGCAATCAGACAATCTGACGAACTAAAACTGTGCAAACTGTGCATCTGTGCAATGTGTGTAATCTGACTAACTGAAAAAGTGAGGGGAACAAACAGTGCAAAACTGTGCACAACTGTGGATCTGCGCAATATGTGCAAACTGCAAACTGCAAAACGAACCTAAATGGGCAAACTGTGGAAATTTTGTTTAATAGTGCAATATGACTATCAATCACAAACAAACTAACTTGCGAAGTGTGCATTCTGCGAATATGTGAAATCTGATAATCTGACGAACTAAAACTGCGCAAACTGTGCATTCTGTGCAATAACTAAACAATAATAACGAAAAAAAGTGACAAACAGTGCAAACTGTTGCAAAACTGACAATCTGACGAACCATAAAACGTGAAACTGGCATTTTGTTCAACATGTGCAAATTATGACTTCTATTCAAACTGGAATAAACTGTGCAAACTGTGCATCTTGTGCATAAACTGACCAATCGGACGAACTAAAAACTGTGCAAAACTGCCGCAATATGTGAAATTCTCACAATCTGCCAAACTTAAACTATGCAAAACTGTGCATTCTGTGCAATAAACTGCAATCTGACGATCTAAAACTGTGGCAAACTTGCCTCTGTGAAATATGTGCAATCAGACCAATCTTTACGAACAAAACGGGCAAACTGTGCCTTCTGTGCAATATTGAGCAATTGACAATCTGACGAACTAAAACAGTTCAAAAACTGTGCATTCTGATGCAATATGTAACAAATTGACACTCTTTAGAACTAAAACTGTGCAAACTGTACATTCTGCGAAATATGTGCAAATGACAATTGACAAAACCTCAAACTGTGCATACTGTGGCAAACTGTGCGAATATTTCAAACTGACAGTCTTACGAAATTAAAAGTAGTAAATGTTAATCTGTGGCAATATGAGTATACTGACAAACTAACGAACGAAAAACGTTCATCTGTAAAATTCAGAGCAATATGAGAAGATGACAATCTAACGAAACCCCCCGAAAACGGTTTAAACTGTGCCATTTTGTGCAAATATGTGCATACAGATAATCTAAGAACTAAAAACTGTTGCAATCTGGTGCATTCTGCGGGAAATATATGCAAGACAATTGAAAGTTAAAAAATTGTCCAAACTGTGATCTGTCCAATATGCACTAGATGACAAACAAGCAAACTGACTTATGTGCAAACTGTGAAATCTGCGCCAATATGTGCAATTATCACAAACAAACAAACTGACGTACTGTGCAAACTTTGAATTCTACGCAATAAGCAATCTTACAATCTGACAAACTAAAACTGTGCAAACTGTGCTTCTCTGCAATTGCATGTGTAATCTGGCTATCTAAAAAAGTACACAAACGGTGTAAACTGTTTAAAACTGTGCATTCTTCGCAATATGGCAAACTGACAATCTGACGAATTTAACTGTGCAAACTGTTGCATTGTTCAATATGTGCAATATGACTATCTATTCAAACTGAATACCAGTGCGAACTGTGCTTTTCTGCGGCAATATGAGCAATCTTACAATCTGACAAACAAAACTGTGCAAAACTTTTGCATCTCTGCAATGTGTGTAATCTGGCTATCTAAAAAAAGTAAAAAAACGGTTGTAAAACGTGCAAACTGTGCATTCTGTGCAATAAACAGACAATCTGACGAACTAAAACTGTGCAAACTTCGCAATATGACCAATCTCTCAATCTGCCAAACTAACGTGTGTAACTGATGCAATCTGCGCAGGATGTAGTAAACTGACAAATCTGAAAGAACTAACCCTCCCCCTGTGCAAACTGCGCAATATGTGCAATCTCACAATCTGCCAAACTTAAACTATGCCAAACTGTTGACATGTGCAATAAATGCAATCTGACGAAAACTAAAACAGTTCAAACTGGTGCATTCGTGCAATATGTACAAGATTGACAATCTTAAGAACTGTGCAAACTGTACCATCTGCGTAAATAGTGCAAAATGACCAATTCTGACAAACTCCAACTGTTCAAACTGTGCATTCTGTGCATATGTGCAATGACAATCTAAAGACAACTAAAACTGTGCAAAACTGTGCATTCTGTCGAATATGTGCAAGATGAAACAAACAAACAAATTGACTAACTGTGCAAACTGTCAAATCTGCGCAATACTGTACCATCTGACGATCTGACGAATCCAAAATCTGTGCAAAAAACTGTACAATTCTGGCAAACTGAAACCTGACGAACTAAAACTGTGCAAAACTGTGCATTTTGTCCAATATATGCATTATGACATACAATATGTTCAATATGTGCAAACTGACAATCTGACGAACCTAAAACTGTGCAAAACTGTTGCATTTTGTTTTCAACCATGTGGCAATATGACTATCTTCCAAACGGAATAACTATGCAAACTGTGCATTCTGTGCAATAAACTGTCAATCTGACGAACTAAAACAGTTCAAACTGTGCATTCTGTGCAATATGTACAAATTGGAACAATCTTTACGAACTGTGCAAACTGTACATTCTGCGTAATATGTGCAAATGACAATCTGACAACTCAAACTGTGGCAAACTGGCATTCGTGCAAAATTGTGGCAAACTGACATCTGACGAACTAAAACTGTGCAAACTCTGCATCCTGCGTATATGTGCAAAACTTACAATCTGACAAAACTGTAAAACCCCGTACAAACTGTAAATTCTGTGCAATATGAGGAGGACTGACAAACTAACGACGAAAACTGTACCAAACCTGTAATTCTGGCAATATGAGAAGACTGACAATCTTACGAACGAAAACTGTTTAAACTGTGCATTTTGTGCAATATGTGCATACAGATAATCTAAAGAACTAAAACTGTGCAAACTGTGCATTCTCTGCAATGTGTGTAATTTGGCTATCTAAACAATTAAAACAACGGTGGTAAACTGTGCAAACTGTGCATTCTGCGCAATATGTGCAAACTGACAATCTGGACGAATTTTAACTGTGCATTGCATTTTGTGCAATATGTGCAATATGGACTATCTATCTTACGAACTGAAAAACTGTTTTAAACTGTGCTTCTGCGCCAATATGAGCAATCCTACAATCTGACAAACTAAAACTGTGCAACAAACTGTGCATCTCTGCAATGTGTGTAATCTGGCTATATAAAAAAGTAACAAAACGGTGTAAACCTGTGAAAAACTGTGCATTCGGCGCCAATATCTGCAAACTGACAATCTGAAGAACTAAACCTGTGCAAAAACTGTGCATCTGCGCAATATGTGAAACTGACAACCCTAGCGAACTCAAACCTTTGCAACTGTGCATTTTGTCCAATATAGCATTATGTACATTTACAATATTGCATACAACAAACAACTGACAAATGTTAAAACTGTGCATTCTGGGCAATATGTGCAAAATTACAATCTGACGAAATAAAACTGTGCATACTGTGCATTTGGCGCAATATGTGCAATCTGGACAATCTGACGAACTTAAACTGTGCAAACTGACACTCTGACGAACATAAAACTGTACAAACTGACAATCTGACGTACTTAAATTGTGCAAACTGTGCATTTTGTCCAATATGTTGCAATATGACAAAACAGAAACTGACTAAATGTGCAAACTGAGCTTTTATGTGCATTTTGTGATTCTTTACAATTGACGAACTAAAACTGTGCAAACTGTGCATTCTGCGTAATATGTGCGATCTGACGTACTGAAAAATTGACGACACTGTGCAAATGTGCATTCTGTGCAAATATTTGTATTGACAAACTGAAAAAGTGACAACACTGTGCAAACTGTTTATTATACGCAATATGTGCAAATTGACAACCTGAACGAAATAAAACTTATGCAAACTCTGCATCCTGCGTAATATGTGTAAACTTACAATCTGACAAACTAAAACTTGGGGACAAACTGTGAATCTGTGCAAATGAGAAAACGACAATCTGGACGTACTAAAATTGTGCAAACTTGGGCATTCTGTCCAATATGGCAGATACGCCAAACAAGCCAAACTGACTTAATGTGCAAAACTGTTGCAAGTGTGCTGCGCAATATGTGCAATATTACAAACAAACAAACTGGACTTACTGTGCAAACTGTGAATTCCTACGCCAATATGGGAATTACAAATCTGACGAACGACAACTGTGCAAAAGAGTGTGTAATCTGGACTCTATCAAAACTGAATAACTGTGAAACTGGCGGTCTGTGCAATAAATGACAATCTGACCGAACTAAAACTGTGCAAAACTGCGCAATATGTGCAATCAGACAATCTTACGAACTAAAAAACCTGGGCAAAACTGTGCATTCTGCGTAATATGTGCAAACTGACAATCTGACAAACTCAAACTGTGCATACTGTGCATTCTGTGCAATATGAGAAGACTGACCATATCACGAAAGAAAACTGTTTAAACTGTGCATTTGTGCAATATGTGAATACAGATAATCAAAAAGAACTAAAAACGTGCAATCTGTGCATTATGCGAAATATATTGCAACTGACAATCTGAAGTACAAAAAATTGTCCAAACTGTGCATTCTGTCCAATATGTGCAAGATGACAAACCAAAGATATAACTAAATGTGCAAACTGTGAAATCTGCGCAATATGTGCAATATCACAAACAAACAAACTGATACTTTGCAAAACTGTGCTTCTGCGCATAGTGAATCTTACAATCTGACAAACTAAAACTGTACAAACTGTGCATTTTGTTCAATATGTGCAATATGACTATCTATCAAACTGAATAACTGTGCAAACTGTGCATTTTGCGCAATATGTGCAAACCGACAATCCGACGAACTTAAAACTGTGCAAACTGTGCATTCTGGCCACTATGTGCAAAGATGACCACCAAAACAAATTGATTTAACTGTGCAACTGGCAAAATCTCGCAATATGTACCATCTGACAAACAAAAATCTGTGCAAACTGTACATTCTGCGCAATATGTGCAAATGACACCTGACGAATTAAAGGGCACAAATGTGCATCCTGTGTAAATGTGCCAAACTTACAATATGACAAAACTTAAACTGTAAACGGTAAAATTCTGTAGAAATATCGTGAAGACTGACAACTAACGAACGAAAACTGTACAAACTGTAAATTCTGTCAATATGAAAGGAACTGGACAATCTAACAAACGAAAAACTGTTTAAACTGTGCATTTTGTGCAATATGTGCAATTACAGATAATCTAAAGAATATAACTGTTTGCAATCTGTGCATCTGCGAAATATTATGCACAGACAATCTGAAGTAAAAAAATTGTCCAAAAACTGGCATTTTGTCCAATATGTGCAAGGATGAAAACAAGCAAACTGAACTTATGGGCAAACTGTGAAATGATGCCGCAATATGTGCAATATCACAAACAAACAAATGACTTAAAGTGCTAAACTGTGCTTTCTGCGCAATATGAGCAATCTTCTTACAATCAGACAAACTTTAAAAACTGTGCAAACTGTGCTTTTTCTTGCAATGTTGTTGTAATCTGACTATCTAAAAAAGTAACAACCGGTGCAAACTGGCATTCTGTTGCTATAAAAACTGACAATCTGACTAAAACTGCAAACTGCGCAATATGGCAATCTCCCAATATGCCAAACTAAACTGTGCAAACTGTGAATTCTGCGCCACAATATGTGCAAACTGACCACTTGACGAACTAAAAAATGGCAAACTGTTCATTCTGTGCAATATGTGCATCAGCTATCTGACGAACTAAAACTGTGACAAACGTGCATCTCTGTGCAATGTGTGTAATCTGACTAAACTGAAAAAAAGTGACAAACAGTGCAAACTTGTGCAATACTGTGGTTCTGCGCAATATGTGCAAACTGCAAACTGCAAACGAACCTAAACTGTTGCCAAAACTGTGATTTTGTTTAATAGGTGCAATAGACTATCAATCAAAACAAAACTAACTTGCGAACTGTGCATCTGCGCAATATCTGAAATCTGATTAATCTGACGAACTAAACTGTGCAAACTGTGGATTCTGCGCAATATGTGCAATATCACAAACAAACAAACTGACTTACTGTGCAAACTGTGCTTGCTGCGCAATTATGTGCAATCTTACATCTGACAAACCTAAAACTCCGTACAACTGTGCATTTTGTTCAAATATGTGCAATATGACTATCTATCAAAACGAAAACTTGTGCGAACTGTACATTCTGCGCAATATCTGCAATCTAAAAATCTGACGAACTTAAAACTATGCAAACTGTGCATTCTGCGCAATATGTGCAAACTGACAATCTGGACAAACTAAAACTGTGCCAAACTGGCATTATGGCATTAAACTGACAATCTGACGAAACTAAACTGTGCAAACAATATGAACAATCTCTCACATCTGCCAACTAAACTGTGCAAACTGTGCAATCTGCGCAAAAGATGTGTAAACTGACAATCTGAAGAACGTAACCTGTGCAAACTGTGCATTCTGTGAAATATGTGCAATCAGACAATCTTACGAACTAAAAGTGGGCAAACCTGTGCATCTGTGAATATGAGAAATTGGACAATCCGACGAACTAAAACTGTTCACACTGTAATTCTGTCCAATATGTACAAATTGACAATCTAAAGAACTAAACTGTGCCAAAACTGTGCATTTTGCCGCAATAGTGCAAACCGACAATCCGACGAAAACTAAATGGGCAAAATGTGCATTCTGTCAATATACAGCAAACTGACAATCTGACGAAATAAAACGTTTCAAACTGTGCGTTCTGAGCAATATGTACAATTGACATCTAAAGACCTAAAACTGTGCAAACTGTTGCATTCTGTCCATATGTGCAAGATGACCAAACAAAAACAAATTGACGAAAACTGTGCAAAACTGTCCAAATCTGCCAAATTACCATACTGACGATCTGACAAACCAAATCCGTGAAACTCAGTACATCTGCGCAATATGCGCAAAACTGCCAACCTGACGAACTAAAAACGGGCAAACTGTGCATCATGCGTTAAATGTGCAAACTACAATCTGCAAACTTAAACTGTTACAAACTGTCAATCTGTAAAATATGAGAAATGAATGACAATCTAACACAAACGAAAACTGTTTAAACGTGCATTTTGTGCAATATGTGCATACAGATAATTCTAGAACTAAAACTGTGCAATCTGTGCATTCTGCAAAATATAGCAACTGGGACCAATCTGAATGTTTTTTTTTTTTTTTTTTAAAAAAATTGTCCAAACTGTGCATTTTGTCCAATATGTGCAAGATGACAAACAAGCAAACGGACTAAATGTGCAAACTGTGAAATCTGGCGCAATATGTGCAATATCACAAACAAACAAACTGACTTACTGTGCAAACTGTGCTTTCTGCGCAATATGAGCAATCTTACAATCTGACAAACTCTGAAAACTATGCAAACGGTGCATTCTGTGCAATATGTTCTGGTCAATCTGACGAAAACTAAAACAGTTCAACTGTGCATTCTGTGCAATATGTACAAATTGACAATCTTAAGAACTGTGACAAACTGTAACATTCTGCGTAATATGTTGGCAAAACTGACAATCTGAACAAACCTCAAAACTGTTTCAAACTGTTGCATTCTGTGCAAATATGTGCAAAATTGACATCTCAAGAACTAAAACTGTGCCAAACTGTGATTCTGTTGCATAAACAGACAATCTGGCGAACTAAAACCTGTGCAAACTGCGCAATATGTGCAATCTTACAATCTGCCAAACTTAAACTATGCAAACTGTGCATTCAGTGCAATAAACTGTCAATCTGACGAACTAAAACAGTTCAAACTGTGCATTCTGTGCAATATGTACAATCTGACATTCTAAAGACCTAAAACCTGTGCAAACTTGTGCATTCCTGTCGAATAGTGCAAGATGACAAACAAACAAAGTGGACTAACTGTGCAAACTGTCAAATCTGCGCAATATGTACCATCCTGGACGATCTGACGAAAAAAAAAACCCCCAAAAAAAAAAAACATTCTGTTGCAAAATGTACATTCTGCGCAATATGGCAAACTGACAACCTGGAACGAACTAAAAATAAGCAAACTGTGCATTGTGTCCCAATATGCATTCATGACATACAATATGGTCAATATGGCAAAAACTGAAATCTGACTAACCTAAACTGTGCAAACTGTGCATTTTTGTTCAAACCTGTGCATATGACTATCTATAAAACTGAAAAAACTATGCAAACTGTGCATTCTGTGCAATAAAACTGTCAATCTGACGACTAAAAACAGTTCAAAACTGTGCAATTTCGTGCAATATGTACAAATTGACAATCTTAAGAAACTGTGCCAAAACTGTACATCTGCGTAATATGTGCAAATGACAATCTGACAAACTCAAACTTGTGATTACTGTGCAAACTGTAAAAATATTTCAAACTGACAGTCTTCGGAATTTAAAATCTGTGCAAAACTGTTGCATTGTGTGCAAATGAGCAATCTTACAATCTGTCAAACTAAAACGGTGCAAATGTGCATTCCTCGCAATGTGTGTAATCGGCTATATATAAAAAAAGTAACAAACGGTGTAAACGTGCAACTGTGCATTCTGTGCAATAAACAGGACAATCGACGAACTAAAACTGTGCAAACTTCGTCGCAATATGAACAAATCTCTCAATTGCCAAACTTAAACTGTTGTAACTGTGCATATGCGCAAGATGTGTAAACTGGAAAATCTGACGAACTAAAACTGTGCAAACTGCGCAATATGTGCAATCTCACAATCTGCCAAACTTAAACTATGCAAACTGTGCATTCTGTGCAATAAACTGTCAATCTGACGAAACTAAAACAGGTTCAACTGTGCATTTGTTGCAAATATGTACAAATTGGACAATCTTAAGAACTGGCAAACTGTACTTCTGCGTAATATGTGCAAAACTGACAACTGACCAAACTCAAACTGTTCAAACTGTGCACATTCTGTGCAATATGGGCAAATGACATCTAAAGAACTAAAACTGTGCAAACTGTGCATTCTGGCAATAATAAGCAAAC
This sequence comes from Sweltsa coloradensis, assembly GCA_024449915.1. NCBI lineage: Eukaryota > Metazoa > Arthropoda > Insecta > Plecoptera > Chloroperlidae > Sweltsa > Sweltsa coloradensis. The sequence goes on along the minus strand of JAMZAV010007236.1, from coordinate 17,180 downwards.
TAAACAAGCTGACGAAAAAAACTGTCAAACGTGCATTCTGCGCAATATGTACATCTGACATTCTAAAGACCTAAAACTGTGCAAAACGTGCATTCTGTCGAATATGTGCAAGATGAACAAAACAAAACAAAACCAAATTGATAACTGTGCAAAACGTTCAAATCTGCGCAATATGATACCATTGACGATCTGACGAACCAAATCTGTGGCAAACTGTACATTCTGCGCAAACTGACAACCTGACGAACTAAAACTAAGCAAACTGTGCATTTTGTCCAATATATGCATTATGACATACAATATGTTCAATATGTGCAAACTGACAATCTGACGAACTTAAATTGTGCAAAACTGTGCATTTTGTTCAATATGTGCAAATATGACTATCTATCAAACTGAATAACTGTGCAAAGTTGTGCATTCTGTGCAATAAACTGACAAATCTGTGACGAAACTAAAACGTGCAAAAACTGCGCACTATGTGCAATCTCACAATCTGCCAAACTTAAACTATGCAAACTGTGCCTTGGTGCAATAAACTCGTCAATCTGACGAACTAAAAAAGTTCAAACTGGCATTTCTGTGCAATATGTACAAATTGACAATCTTAAGAACTGTGCAAACTGTACATTCTGCGTAATATGTGCAAACTGACAATCTGACAAACTCAAACTGTGCAAACTGGTGCATTCTGTGCAAAATGTGCAAACTGGACAACTGAAGAACTAAAAACTGTGCAAACTCTGCACCTGCGTACGAATATGTGCAAACTTACAAATCTGACAAACTTAAAACTGTACAAAACTGTAAAATTCTGTGCAATATGAGTAGACTGACAAACTAACGACGAAAACTGTACCAAACTGTAAATTCTGTTGCAATATGAGAAGATGACAATCTTACGAACGAAAAAACACTGTTTTAAACTGTGCATTTGGTGCAATATGTTGCATACCAGATAATCTAAAGAACTAAAAACTGTGCAAACTGTGCATTCTCTGCAATGTGTGTAATCTGGCTATCTAAAAAAAGTAACAAACGGTGTAAACTGTGCAAACTGTGCATTCTGCGCATATGTGCAAACTGACCAATCTGACGAATTTTATTATCTGTGCATGTTTTTTTGAGATAATATGTGCAATATGACTATCTATCTTACGAACGAAAACTGTTTAAAAACTGTGCTTTCTGCGCAATATGAGCAATCTTACAATCTGACAAGAGACTATATAACTGTGCAAACTGGCATTCTCTGAATGTGTGTAATCTGGCTATATAAAAAAGTAACAAACGGTGTAAACTGTGCAAAACTGTGCATTTGCGCAATATGTGCAATCTTACAATCTGGCGAATTAAAGCTGTGCAAACTGTGCATTTTGTTCAATATGTGCAATATGACTATCTATCAAACTGAATAACAGTGCGAACTGTGCATTCTGCTCAATAATCTGCAAATCTGACAATCGACGAACAAAACTGTGCAAACTGTGCATTCTGTGCAATAAACTGACAATCTGACGAACTAAAACTGTGCAAACGGCGCAATTGAACAATCTCTCAATCTGCCAAACTTAAACTGTGCAAACAGTGCAATTGCGCAAGATGGGTTAAACTGACAATCTGAAGAACTAAAACTGTGCAAACTGTGCCATTCTGCGATATATGTGCAAAATGACAACCTAGCGAACTCAAACTTTGCAAGACTGTGCCCCATTTTGTCCAATATATGCATTATGAACATACAATATGCATACAAACAAACAAACCTGACAAAACTGTGCAAACTGTGCATTCTGGGCAATATGTGCAAAATGACAATCTGACGAACTAAAAACTGTGCAAAACTGGCATTTGCGCAATCTGTGCATCTGACAATCTGACGAACTAAAACTGTGCAACTGACATCTGACGAACATAAACTGTTACAAACTGACCAATCTGACGAAACTTAAAACTGTGCAAACCGTGCATTCTGTGCAATATGTGCAATCTGGGCAATCTGGACGAACTTAAACTTGTGCTCTCCCCACAAACTGTGCATTCTTGCCAATATGTGCCAAACTGACAATCTGACGTACTAAAATTGTGCAAAACTGTGCATTGTGTACAATATGTGCAAGATGACAAACAAGCAAACTGACTAAATGTGCAAACTGAGCTTTCTGTGCAATTTGTGCATTCTTACAATCTGACGAACTAAAACTGTGCAAACTGTGCATTCTGCGTAATATGTGCGATCTGACGTACTGAAAAATTGACGAACTGTTCAAAAACTGTGCATTCTGTGCAATATATGTATTCCGACAATCTGTAAAAGTGACAAACTGTGCAAACGTTATTCTAGCAATATGTGACAAATTGACAACCTGACGAAATAAAACTGGCAAAACTCTGCATCCTGCGTAATCTGTGTAAACTTACCATCTGCCAAACTAAAACGGACAAACTGTGAATTCTGTGCAAAATGAAAAACTGGGTGGGAGACAATTGACGTACTAAAATTGTTGCAAACTGTGCATTTTGTCCAATATGTGCAATATTACAAACAAACAAACTGACTTACTGTGCAAAACTGTGAATTCTACGCAATATGGGCAATCTTACAATCTGACGAACGACAACTGTGCAAAGTGTGTAATCTGACTATCTATCAAACTGAATAACTGTGCAAACGGTGCATTCTGTGCAATATGAGGCAATTTGTCAACTGACGAATAAAAACAGTTCAAACTGTGCATGCTGTGCAATATGTGCAAATTGACCAATCTAAAGAACTAAAACTGTGCAAACTTAATTCTGCGTAATATGTGCAAACTGACAATCTGACAAACTCAAACTGTGCATACTGTGCATTCTGTGCAAAATGTGCAAACTGACAATCTGAAGAACAAAAACTGTGCAAACTCTGCATTATGCGTAATTTGTGCAAACTGTTATTCTGTGCAATATGAGTAGAACTGACAAAACTAACGATAACGAAAACTGAACAAACTGTAAATTCGTGCAATATGAGAAGACATGACAATCTAACGAAGGAAAACTGTAGTTAAACTGGCATTCTGTGCAATATGTGTATACAGATAATCAAAAGAACTAAAACTGTGCAATCTGTTGCATTACTGCGAAATATATGCAACTGACAATCTGAAGTAAAAAAATTGCCAAAACTGTGCATTCTTGTCCAATATGTGAGATGGGACAAACAAGCTACTAACTAAATGTGCAAACTGTGAAATCTGCGCAATATGTGCAATATCACAAACACAACAACTGGGACTTAACTGTGCAAACTGTGCTTTCTGCGCAATATGTGCAATCTTACAATCTGACAAACTAAAACGGTAACAAACTGTGCTTTTGTTATATGAATAATATATAAAATAAATTAATATGAATATGACATCTATCAAACTGAATAACGGCAAACTGGCATTTTGCGCAATAGGTGCAAAACCAACAATCCGACGAAAACTAAACTGGGCAAACTGTGCCATTCTGTGCAATATAGAGAGCACAACTGATAATCGCGAAATATAACTGTTCAAAAACGGTGCATCTGCTCAATATTTGTACAATTGACTTCAAAAGACTAAAAACTGTGCAAACTTGCATTCTGCCAATATGTGCAAGCATGACCACAAACAAATTGATTTAAAACTGGCAAAACTGTCAAAAAAAAAAAAAAATCTGCGCAATATGACCATCTTGACAAACCAAAATCTGTGCAAACTGTACATTATGAGCAATATGTGCAAAACTGACAACCTGACGAACTTAAACTGGGCAAAACTGTGCAATCCTGTGGTAAAATGTGCAAACTTACAATCTGACAAACTTAAACTTAAAAACTGTAAATTCTGTAAAATATGTGAAGACTGACAAACTAACGAACGAAAACTGTGCAAACTGTAAATTCTGTGAATATGAGAAGACTGAAATCTAACAAACGAAAACTGTTTAAACGTGCATTTTGTGCAATATGTGCATTACGTAATCTAAAGAACTATAAATGTGCAATCTGTGCATTCTGCGAAATATATGGCAACAGGACAATCTGAAGTAAAAAAAATGTCCAAAAAACTGTGCATTTTGTCCAATATGTGCAAGATGACAAACAAGCAAACTGACTTAATGTGCAAAATGTGAAATCTGCGCAATATGTGCGATATCACAAACAAACAAACTGACTTAAAGTGCAAAACTGTGCTGTATTGCGCAAATATGAGCAATCTTACAATCATGACAAACTTAAACTGTGCAAACTGTGCTTTTTTTGCAATGTGTGTACTCTTGACTATATAAAAAGTAACCAACGGTGCAAACTGTGCATTCTTGTGCTATAAACTGACAATCTGACATAAAACTGCAAAACTGCGCCAAATATGTGCAAATCTCACAATCTGCCAACTTAAACTTTGTGCAAAACTGTGAATTCTGCGCAATATGGCAAACTGACATGATTTGACGAACTAAAACTTGCAACCTGTTCATTCTGTGCAAAATATGTGCAATCAGATAATCTGACGAAACTAAACTGTGCAAACTGTGCATTCTGTGCAATGTGTGTAATCTGACTAACTGAAAAAGTGACAACCAGTGCAAACATGTGCAAAACTGTGGATTCTGCGCAATATGTGCAAACTTACAATTCTGACAAACTTAAATGTACAAACTGTAAATTCTGTGCAATAGAGTAGACTGACAAAACTAACGACTCGGAAAACTGTACAAAACTGTAAATTCGTGCAATATGAGAAGACTGACAATCTTACGAACGAAAACTGTTTAAACTGTGCATTTTGTGCAATATGTGCATACAGATAAACTAAAGAACTAAAACTATGCAAACTGTGATATCTGCAATGTGGTAATCTGCTATCTAAAAAAGGTAACAAAACGGTGTAAACTGTGCAAACTGTGCATTCTGCGCAATATGTGCAAACTGACAATCTGACGAATTTTAACTGTGCATTTTGTTCAATTTGTGCAATATGACTATATATCGTACGAACGAAAACTGTTTATAAACGTGCTTTCTGCGCAATATCGAGCAATCTTATACAATCTGACAAACTAAAAACTGTGCAAACTGTGCATTCTGCTGCAATGTGGTAAATCTGGCTATATAAAAAAAAGTAAAAACGGTGTAAAAACTGTGCCACTGTGCATCATTCTGCGCAAATGTGCAAAACTTGAACAATCGACGAATTTAACGGTGCAAAAAAAACTGTGCATTTTGTTCAAATATGTGCAATATGACTATCTATTCAAACTGATATAAACCAGTGACGAACTGTGCATTCCTCGCTCAATATCTGCAATCGTGAAATCATGACGAAACTAAAACTGTGCAAACTGTTATGCATTCTGTGCAATTAAAACTGAAAATATGACGAATAAAACGTGCAACTGCGCAATCTGAACAAGTCTCTCAATCTGCCAAACTTAAACTGTGTGCAAAACTGTGCAATCTGCGCAAGATGGGTAAACTGACCTCTGAAGAACTCTAAACCTGTGCAAACTGTGCATTCGCGCAGATGTGCAAACTTACAACCTAGCGAACTCAAACTCTGCAAACTGTGCATTCTGGGCAATATGTGCATTATGACATACAATATGCATACAAAAAACAAACTGACAAACTGTTCAAACTGTGCATTCTGGGCAATATGTACAAACTGACAATCTGACGAACTAAAACTGTGCAAACCGTGCATTCTGTGCAATATGTTGCAATATGACAATATGGAACGAACATTAAACTGTGCAACAAAAAAAAAAACTGTGATTCTCGCAATATTGTTTGTCCCCCCCCCCCCAAAACTGGACAATCTGGACGTACTAAATTGTGCAAACTGTGCATTCTGTCCAATATCGTGCAAGATGGACAACAAGCAAACTGGAATAAATGTGCAAACTGAGCTTCTGTGCAATTTGTGCATTCTGACAATCTACGAACTAAAACTGTGCAAACTGTGCTTCTGCGTAATAGTGCGAATGCTGACGATACTGAAAAATTGACGAACTGTGCAAACTGTGCATTCTGTTGCACTATTTGTAATTGACAATCTGTAAAAGTGACAAAAAATGTGCAAACTGGTTATTCTACGCATATGCAAATGACAACCTGACCGAAAATAAAACTGTGCAAAAACTCTGCATCCTGCGTATATGTGTCAACGTACAATCTGACAAAATAAAACTGGACAAAAACTGTAATTCTGTGCAAATGAGAAAACTGACAATCTGACGTACTAAAAAATTGTGCAAATGTGCATTCTGTCCAATATGTGCAGATGACAAACAAGCAAACTGACTTAATGTGCAAACTGTGGCAATCTGCGCAAATATTGTTGCCATATTACAAACAAACAAACTGCACTTACTGTGCAAACTGTGAATTTTACGCAATATGGGCAATCTTACAATCTGACGACGAACGACAACTGTGCAAAGTGTGTAATTCGACATATCTATCAAACTGAATAAACTGTGCAAACGTGCGGTCTGTGCAATAAACAAATAGACAATTGACGAACTAAAAAAAACTGTGCAAAACGCGCAAATGTGCAATCTAACAATCTGCCGAACTTAAACTGTGCAAAACTGTGCATTCTGTGCATAAACTGTCAATCTGACGAACTAAAAACTGTGCAAACGGTGCATCATGTGAAATATGTTGCAATCAAGACAACTCTTACGAACTAAAACTGCAACGTGCATCGTGCAAATGGAGCATTGTCAATACTGACGAACTAAACAGTTTCAAATGGGCATCGTGCAATATGTACAATTGGGGGGGACCAAAAAAAATCTAACGAACTAAAACTGTGCAAACTGTACATTCTCCGCAATATGTGGCAATTGGACAATCAGACGAACTTAAACTCCGCCAAACTGTGCATTCTGTGCAATACGTGCAATGACAATCCGACGAACTTAAATTGTGTGCAAAATGTGCATTCTGCGTAATATGTGTAAAGTGACATCTGACAAACTCAAACTGTGCATACTGTGCAATTCTGTGCAAAAAATGTGCAAATGACAATCTGAAGAACAAAAAAACTGTTGCAAACTCTTGCATTATGCGTAATATGTGCAAACTGTTTAATCGTGCAATATGAGCTAGACTGCAAAACTAACCGAACGAAAACTTGAACAAACTGTAAATCTGTGCAATATGAGAAGACTGACAATCTAACGAATTGAAAATGTTTTAAACTGTGCATTTTGTGCAATATGTGAATACAGATAATCAAAAGAAACCTAAAAACTGTGCAATCTGTTGCATTCTGCGAAATATATGCAACTGACAATCTGAATGTAAAAAAATGTCCAAACGTGCATTCTGTCCAATATGTGCAAGATGGACAAACAACATACTAACTAAATGTGCAAAACGTGAAATCTGCGCAATATGTGCAATATCACAAACAAACAAACTGACTTACTGTGCAAAACTGTGCTTTCTGCGCAATGTATGTGCAATCTTACAATCTGACCAAACAAAAACTGTACAAACTGCTGCATTTTTGTTCAATATGTGCAATATGACTATCTATCAAACTGAATAACTGTGCAAACTGTGCATTTTGCGCAATATGTGCAAACCAACAATCCGACGAACTAAACTGGGCAACTGGGCATTTCTGTGCCAATATAAGCAAACGTTAATCTGGACGACGAAAATATAAAACTGTTCAAACTGTGCATTCTGCGCCAATATGGACAATATGACATTCTAAGACTTAAAAAACTGTTGCAAACTGTGCATTTCTGTCCAATATGTTGCAAGAATGACACCAACAAATGATTTAACTGTGCAAACTGTCAAATCTGCGCAAATATGTACCATCTGACAAACCAAAATCTGTGCAAACTGTCCATTCTGCGCAATATGTGGAAACTGACAATCTGCGAAACTAAATTGGGCAAAACTGTGCATCCTGCTGGAAAAATGTGCAAATTACAATCTGAAAACTTAAACTGTGCAAACTGTAAATTCTGTAAAATATGTGTAGACTGACAAACTAACGAACGAAAAACTGTACAACTGTAAATTCTGTGCAATATGAGAAGACTGGACAATCTAACAAACCCGAAAAACTGTCTTTAAACTGTGCATTTTGTGCAATATGTGATACAGATAATCTAAAGAACTATAACTGTGCAATCTGGGCATTCTGCGAATATATGCAACAGACAATCGAAGTAAAAAAATTGTCCAAACTGTGCATTTTGTCCAATATGTGCAGATGACAAACAATAGCAAACTGACTTTAATGTGCAAAACTGTGAAAATCTGCGCATATGTGCAATATCACAAAACAAAACAAACTGACTTAAAGTTGCAAACTGTGCTTTCTGTGCGCCATTATGAGCACTCTTACAATCAGACAAACTTAAACTGTGCAAACTGTGCTTTTCTGCATGTGTGAATCTGACTATCTTAAAAAAAAGTAACACCCCGGTGCAAACTGTGCATTCTGTGCTATAAACGACCAATCTGACATAAACTGCAAAACTGCGCAATATGTGCAATTCACAATCTGCGAACTTAAACTGTGCAAACTGTTCATTCTGTGCAATATGTGCAATCAGATAAATCTGACGAACTAAAAACTGTGCAAACTGTGCATTCTGTGCAATGTGTGTAAATCTGACTAACTGAAAAAGTGACAAAACATGCAAACTGTGCAAACTGTGGATTCTGCGCAATATGTGGCAATACTGTCAAACTGCAAACGAACCTAAACTGTGCAAACTGTGCATTTTGTTTAATATGGTGCAATATTGGACTATCAATCAAACAAAACTAACTTTGCGAACTGTGCATTCCTGCGCAATATCTAAATCCTGATAATTGACGAACTAAAAACTGTGCAAACTGGATTCTGTTGCAATTATGTGCAATCAGGACAATCTGAACGAACTAAAACTGGGCAATCTTGCATTCTGTGCAATGTGTGTATCGGACTAAGAAATAAGAGGGAAAAACAGTGGAAAACTGTGCAAACTGTGGATTCTGCGCAATATGTGCAAACTGACAATCTGACAGAGACTAAAACTGTGCAATTTGTGCATTCTTCGGAAATATATGCACACTGACAATGAACGTTTAAAAATTGTCCAAACTGTGCATTTGTCCAATATGGCAAGATGACAAACAAGCATACTGACTAAATGTGAAACTGTGAAATCTGCGCATATGTGCAATATCACAAACAAACAAACTGACTTACTGTGCAAACTGATGCTTTCTGCGCAATAGTGCAAATCTTACATTCTGACAAACTAAAACTGTACAAAACTGTGCATTTTGTTCAATATGTGCCATATGACTATCTATCAAACTGAATAAACTGGTGCGAACGTACATTATGGCGAATATCTGCCAATCAAAATCTGGACGACTTAAAACTATGCAAACTGTGCATTATGCGCAATATGGGCAAACTGACAATCTTGCCAACCTAAAACTGTGCAAACTGTGCATTTCGTGCCAATAACTGGGCAATCTGACGAACTAAAAAACTGTGCAAACAATATGAACAATCTCTCAACTGCCAAACTTAAACGTGCAAAACTGTGAACTGCGCTAAGATGTGTAAACTGACAATCTGAAGATCGTAACCTGTGCAAGCTGTGCCATTCTGTGAAATATGTGCAATCAGACAATCTTACGAACTAAAAGTGGGCAAACTGTGCATTAGTGCAATATGAGCAAATTGGACAATCGACGAACTAAAACTGTTCAAACTGTAAATCTGTGCAATATGTACATAATGACAATCTAAGAAACTAAACACTGTTGCAAACTGTGCATTTTGGCGCAATATGTGCAAACCGACAATCCGAAGAACTAATGGGGCTAAAACTGTGCATTCTGTGCAATATAAGCAAACTGACAATCTGACGAAATAAAACTGTTCAAACTGTGCATTTGCGCAAGATGTCAATCTGACATTTCTAAAGACCTAAAACTGTTCGCAAAAACGGCTGCATCTCTGTCCAATATGTGCAAGATGACCAACAAACAAATTGGACTAACTGTGCAAACTGTCAAATCTGCGGCAATATGTCCCATCTGACGATCTGACAACCACATCTGTGCAAACTGTACATTCTTGCCGCAATATGCGGAAATGACAAACCTGGGACGAACTAAAAACTGGGCAAACTGTGCATCCTGCGTAAAATGGCAAACTAACAATCTGACAAACTTAAAAATGTACAAACTGTCAATTCTGATTCAAAATAGAGAAGGACTGACAATCTAAACCCCCCCCGAAAATGTTTAAACTCGTGCATTTTGTGCAATATGTGCATTACAGATAATCTATAGAAACTAAAACTGTGCAAACTGTACATTCTGCGCAATATGTGCAACTGACAATCTGAAGTAAAAAAATTGTCCAAACTGTGCATTGTCCATATGTTTGTTGCAAGATGACAACAAGCAAACTGACTCAATGGGTTGCAAAACTGGAAATCTGGCAATATGTGCAATATCACAAAACAAACAAACTGACTACTGTGCAAACTGTGCATTCTGCGCAATATGTGCAAACAGACAATCTGACGAACTAAAACTGTGCAAACTGCGCAATATGTGCCATCTGACAATCTGCCAAACTTAACTCTGCAAACTGTGCATTCTGTGCAATAAAACTGTCAATCTGACGAACCTAAACAGTTAAACTGTGCATTCTGTGCAATATGTGCAAATTGACAAATCTAAAGAACTAAAACTGTGCAAACTGTGCATTCTGGCAATAAACAGACCATCTGAGAACTAAAACTGTGCACAACTCGCAATATGAACAATCTCACAATCTGCCAAACTTAAAAAACTATTGCAAAACTGTGCATTCTGTGCAATAAACTGTCAATCTGACGAACTAAAACAGTTCAAACTGTGCATTCTGTGCAATATGTACAAATTGACAATCTTAAGAACTGTGCAACTGTACATTCTGCGTAAATATGTGCAAACGGACAAAATCTGACAAAACTCAAACTGTTCAAACTGTTGCATTCTGTGCAATATGTACAATTCTGACATTCTAAAGACCTAAAAAACTGTGCAAACTGTGCATTCTGTCGAATATGGCAGATGACAAAACAAACAAATTTTACTAAAACTGTGCAAACTGTCAAAATCTGCGCAATATGTACCTCTGACGATCTGACGAACCAAATTTCTGTGTGTTTGCAAACTGTGCATTCTGCGCAATATGTGCAAACTGACAACCTGACGAACTAAAACTAAGCAAACTGTGCATTATGTCCAATATTTGCATTATGACATACAATATGTTCAATATGTGCAAACTGACAATCTGACGAACCTTAAATTGTGCAAACTGTGCATTTTGTTCAACATGTGCAATATGACTATCTATAAAACTGAAAACTGTGCAAAAATGTGCATCTGTGCAATAATGACAATCTGACGAACTAAAACTTGCCAAACTGCGCAATATGTGCATCTCACAATCTGCCAAACTTAAAACTATGCAAAAATGTGCATTCTGTGCAATAAACTGTCAATTGACGCAAACTAAAACAGTTCAAAACTGTGCATTCGTGCAATATGCTACAATTGACATCTTAAGAACTGTGCAAACTGTACATTCTGCGTAATTTGTGCAAAATGACAATCGACAAACTCAAACTGTGATTTACTGTGCAAATGTAAAATATTTTCAAACTGGACAGTACTTACGAATTTAAAACTGTGCAAACTGTGCATTTTGGCAATATGAGCCAATCTACAATCTGTCAAACTAAAAAACTGTTGCAAACTGTGCATTCTCTGCAAATGTGTGTAATCTGGCTATCTAAAAAAGTAACAAACGGGTAAACTTGTTTGCAAACTGGTGCATTTGTGCAAGAAACAGACAATCTGACGAAACTTAAACTGTGCAAACTTCGCAATATGAACAAGCTCTCAAATCGCCAAACTTAAAACTGTGTACTGTGCAATCTGCGCAGAGTGTAAACTGGCAATCTGAAGAACTTAACCTGTGCAAACTGCGCAATATGTGCATCCACAATCTGCCAAACTTAAACTATGCAACTGTGCATATCTTGTGAATAAATGTTACAATCTGGACGAAATTAAACTGTTTCAAACTGTGCATCTGCGCAATAGTACAATCTACATTCTAAAGACCTAAAAACTGTTCAAACTGTGCATTCTGTCGAATATGTGCAAGATGACAAACAAACAAATCAAATTGACTTAACTGTGCAAACGTCAAATCTGCGCAATATGTACCATCTGACGATATGACGAACCAAATCGTGCAAAATGTACTTCTGCGCAAACTGACAACCCTGCGAACTAAAAATAGCAAACTGTGCATTTTGTCCAATATATGCATTATGAATTACAATATGTTCAATATGTGCAACCTGACAATTCTGACGAAACCTAAACTGTGCAAAATGTGATTTTGTTCAATATGTGCAATCTCACAATCTGCCAAACTTAAACTATGCAAACTGTGCATTCTGTGCAATAAACTGTCAATCTGACGAACTAAAACAGTTCAAAACTGTGCATTCTGTGCAATCATGTACAAATTGACATATTAAGAAACCGTTGCAACACATTTCTGCGGTAATATGTTGCAAACTGACAATTGACAAACTCAAACTGTGCAAAACTGGGCATTCTGTGCAAAATGTGCAAACTGACAATTGAAGAACTAAAACTGTGCAAACTCTGCACCCTGCGTTACTATGTGAAACTTACAAATCTGACAAACTAACTGTACAAACTGTAAAATTCTGTGCCAATATGAGTTTTAGACTGACAACTAACGACCGAAACTGTACAAACTTTAAATTGTGCAATATGAGGAGAAGGCTGACAATCTCCTACGAACGAAAACGTTTAAACTGTGCATTTTGTGCAATATGTGCATACAGATAATCTAAAGAACTAAAACTATGCAAACTGTGCATATTCTCTGCAATGTGTGTATCTGGCTATCTAAAAAAGTAACAACGGTGTAAAACTATGCAAACTGTGCATCTGCGCAATATGTGCAAACGACAATCTGACGAAATGTTAACTGTTGCTTTTGTCAATATGGCAATATGGACTATCTATCTTACGAACGAAAATGTTTTAACGTGATTCTGCGCAATATGAGCAATCTTAACATCGACAAACTAAATACTGTGCAAACTGTGCATCTCGCAATGTGTTTAATCTGGCTATATAAAAAAAGTATAACAAACGGTGTAAAACTGTGCAACTGTTGCAGTTCTGCGCAATATGTGCAAACTGACAATCTGACGAATGTAAACGGTGCAAAATGTGCATTTTGTTTCAATATGTGCACTATGACTATCTATCAAAACTGGAATAACAGTGCCGAACTGTGCATTCTGCTCAATATCTGCCAATCGGACAAATCTGACGAACTAAAACTGTGCAAACTGTGCATTCTGTGCAATTAAACTGAAAATATGCGAACAAAAAAACTGTGCAAACTGCGCCAATCTGCAACAAATCTCTCAATCTGCCAAACTTAAACCCCTGCTGCAAAACTGTGCAATTGCGCAAGATGGGTAAACTGACAATTGAAGACAAACTAAACCTGTGCAAAACTGTGCAGTGTCTGCGCAATATGTGCAAACTGACAACCTAGCGAACTCAAACTTTGCAAAACTGTGCATTTTGTGCAATATGTGCATTATGACATACAATATGCATACAAAAACCAAACTGAAAACTAACTGTTCAAACTGTGCATTCTGGGCAATAGTGCAAAATGACAATCTGACGAAATACAAACTGTTGCAAAACTGTGCATTTTGTGCAATATGTGCAATCTGACTATCGGACGAACTAAAACTGTGCAAACTGACAATCTGACGAACATAAACTGTAACAAACTGACAATCTGTACGAACTAAAAACGGTGCAACGTGCATTCTGTTGCAATATGTGCAAATCTGACAAATTCTGAACGAACTTAACTGTGCAAACTGTGCATTCTTCGTAATATGTGTAAACTTACAATCTGACAAAACTAAAAGGAGACAAACTGTTGGAATTCTGTGCAATATGATAAAACTGACAATCTGACGTACTAAAAATTGTGCAAACTGGCATGTCTGTCAATATGTGCAAAGATGACAAACAAAAAAAAAAGCAAACTGACTTAATGTGCAAACTGTGCCAATGCTGCGCAATATGTGCAATATTACAACAAACAAACTGACTTACTGTGCCCAAACTGTGAATTCTCGCAATATGGGCACAATCTTACAATCTGACGGAACGCAACTGTGCAAAGTGTGTAATCTGACTATCTATCAAACTGAATAACTGTGCAAACTGTGCCATTTTGCGCAATATTTGCAAACCGACAATCCGACGTACTAAACTGGGCAAATTGTGCATTCTGTGCACTATAAGCCAAAAACTGACAATCTGGACGAAATAAAACTGTTCAAAACTGTGGCATTCTGAGGCAATATGTAATCTGACATTTTCTAAAGACCTAAACTGTGCAAAAACTTGGGCATTCTGTCCAATATGTGCAAGATGACCAACAAACAAATTGACTCTAACTGTGCAAACTGTCAAATCTGCGCAATATGACATCTGACGATCTGAACAAAACCAAATCTGTGCAAACTGTACATTCTGCGCAATTATGCGCCAACTGACAACCTGAAGAAACTAAAATGGGCAACCTGTGCATCCTGCGTAAAATGTGCAAAACTAAACAATGTCTGACAAATTAAACTGTACAAACTGTCAATTCTGTAAAATATGAGAAGACTGACAATCTATGAAGAGAACGGAAAACTGTTTAAACTGTGCATTTGTGCAATATGTGCATTACAGATAATCTATAGAACTAAAACTTTGCAATCTGTGCATTCTGCGAAATATTTTAAAAACTGACAATCGAAGTAAAAAAATGTCCAACTGTGCATTTTGTCCAAATGTCAAGATGCAACAACCCCAACACAAAGGCAAACGGGAAAATCTAATATGTGCAATTTCACAAACAAACAAACGTTTACTGTGCAAACTGTGCTTTTTTTGCCCCAATATGAGCAATCACAATCTGAAAAACCCAAAACATGCAAACTGTGCTTCGTGCAAAAACAAAAAATGAGAACAAAATTGGCAAACTTCGCAATATGAACAATCTCTCAATTAAAAAACTTAAACTGTTAACTGTGCAATCTGCGAAGAGTTTAAAAACTGCAATTGAAAACAAAACCCTGTGAAAACTGCGCAAAATGTGCAATTTCACAATTGCCAAACTTAAATAGCAAATGTGATTCTGTGAATAAAAAACTGTAAAAGACGAAACTAAAACAGTTAAAAATTGGCATTCGGGTGCAATATGTAAAAATTTGAAAAAACCCTTAAAAAAACTGTGCAAACTGTACTTCTGCGTAATTGTGCAAACGGGCAATCTGACGAACAAAAACGTTCAAACTGTGCATTCTTGCATATGTGCAAATTGACAATCTAAAGAACTAAAACTGTGAAAAAACTGTGCATTCTGTGCAATTAAACAGAAAATCTGACGAAAAAAAAACTTGCAAAATTCGAAATATGAACAATCTCTAAATCTCCCAAAAACTTAAACGTGTAACTTCAATCGCGCAAGATGTGTAAAAACTGACAATCGAAAACAAAAACCTGTGAAAACGGGCGAAATTTGTGCAATCTCACAATTGCCAAATTAAAAACTATGCAAACTGGCTTTCTGTGCAAAAAAATGTCTTTTTACGAACTAAAACAGTTCAAAGGCATTTGTGCAATATGTACAAATTGAAATTTTAAAAGAACTGTGCAAATGTACATTCTGCAAATATGTGAAAAAAGACTTGACAAAACTCAAATGTTCAAACTGTGCATTTGTGCAATTGTGCAAATTTGAAAATCAAAAAGAAAAAAAACTGTGAAAACTGTGCATTCTGTGCAATTAAGCAAACCCCCAAACCAAAAAAATTTTAAAACCTTTCTGCGCAATATGACTCTTACAATCTGAAAAAATTTTTTTAAACTGTCAAACTGTGCTTTTCTGCAATGTGTGTAATTGACTATCTAAAAAAGTAAAAAACGGGCAAACTGTGCAAATGGGGATTTGCGCAATATTGCAATCTGACAAACTGACGAAAATTAAACAGCAAATTTGGGATTCGCAAGATGTTAAAAATGACCTGAAGAACTAAAACCCGTGCAAACTGTGTTCGTGAAAATGTGCAATCAGACAAACTTTTCGAACTTAAAGTGGGAAAAATGTGCATCTGTGCAATAGACAATTGTCAATCTGACGAACTAAAACAGTTCAAAATGCATTTTGTGCAAAATGTCAAATTGCCAATTAAAGAACTAAAAATGTGCAACTGTCATTCTGTGCAAATTAAAAACAAACGACAACTGACGAAAAAAAAAAACTGTTCAAACTGGCATTCGCGCAATATGTAATCGACATTCAAAGACCTAAAAAAAGTGCAAACTGTGCATCGTAATTGGCAAAAGACCAAACAAACAAATTTACTAACTGCAAATGTCAAATCGCGCAAAAATTTTACCCTCTGACGATTTTACGAACCAATCTGGCAAAATGTAATATGCCAATATGTGCAAACTGACAACCTGACGAACTAAACAAGAAAAAAGTGCATTTTTGCCAATATATGCATTTGACATACAAAATGTTCTAACTGGCAAAAAGACAATCTGACGAACCAAAATGTGCAAACTGTGCTTTTGTTTAAATATGTGCAATATGATTTCAAACCAAAAATGATAACTGTGGAACGGATTCTGCGCAATATCTGCCATCTAAAATTTACGAACTAAAACAATGCAAACTGTGCATTCTCCAATTTTTGGGAAAATAAAAATTGACAAATAAAAATGTGCAAACTGTGCATTCGTGCTATAAATGACAACTGAATAAAAAAGCAAACTCGCAATATGTGCAATTTTACAATGTGCCAACTTAAAAATGTGCAAACTGTGGATTTTTGCGAATATGTGCAAACTGACAATCTGAGAACATAACTGTGCAAAATGTGATTTTGTTCAATATGGGCAAAAAGACTATCAATCAAACTGATGTCTTGCTTTCTGCCAAAATTGAAATTTAAACTGACAAAATAAAAAATTTTCAAACTGTGCC
>JAMZAV010007235.1:17500-39723 GCA_024449915.1 Sweltsa coloradensis | reverse complement strand
GATAAAAATATTAAAATTTTGTTTAAAAGGGGGCACAGTTCTTTTTTATAAAGCAGCCAATTTGTATTAAGCCGTAATGATTTAGGGCGCGGGACAAGCAACGCGCCGAACATCAAATCACGCCGGCTTTCCCTAATTGCGAAATGCAAGGGAAAGTCCTTTTTAATATAACTACTAAGATTCTTAGAATAGTTAGGTTTAATGAGTATAAACAATATTTGAACTTATCATGTTCTTTTAACAAATTAATATATTAAATTAAAGGAAAAGCATTATTTCGGGTACTTTCAGTACCCATCAAAAGGCAACAAACCAAACAAAACTATATAGAGTCCTCTTAAACATCCCTCAGACATCCCTTCTCAAAGTCCTATCCACAACATACCTAGTTAGACACCCGAAGAGGGGCATGAGTTGCACCCTGGGCTAGCTTCCTACAAGAATTATTTATCTCTTGCATTCGCTTAACGACTGAAGGACAACTTGTGTTAGAAGTTTCATGTATGTGTCTCGGTCAGGTACGTAGCCCAACAGTCTGCAGAACGGCTTCATATTCCCGATATTCTGTCCAGTGCTCCTGGGGACGCGGGACACGATTACCTAAGCCGATTATAGGACGGCCGTGGGGATTTTACGTACTAAAAATAGCAATTAGTAACATTGCTAAACTCAACTTAGGTTTTTAGTTCAATAACGAATGCCCAAATATATTCATAACGTGGACGTTATTTGAGACTCATAATTTGATATATTCCACTAAAAAGAGTTTCAACTTTCATTGTATCAGGGAAATATCCTTTGATCGATTCCCGATGATGGCATAGCGCGTGTTAACTGTTTTTATATGAAATGGCTCGAAACATGCTCAAAATCACTTAAAGGATGTTAGCTACTGCTACTGCTACTGCTACTGCTAACATCTAATTCGTCAGTTTCAATCGGCCTCGCGATTCTGACCAGACGGGTGGTGCTACAATGTTCATATTTTACATGGACATTAAGGTTATAGTAATATAGTCTCTTTAAAAAAAAAAGTTGAAAAAGTTTACTGGAAGGCTTCCTAATAAAGGTTTTAAATAAGCCTATACACTAGGCATACAATCAACAAGTAACTATAGTTACTTGACACTTGTTGACGGTATAGGGAACCTAAGTGGGCGTTTGTCGGTCTCTCCCGTTAGCGAGGTATAGGCGATTAATTATTCATAATGTTAAGAAAGTATAATCTTTCCTCTTTGCGTGGATATACATAACTCTGCTCTATCACAAATATTAATGACATTTGTTTTGAGTTGAAGTGAACTTTACATTCACACTGTTGCCAAACCTTCCAAACTGCTCATGAAAAAGCACGTAAAAACATTTTGTCCGTGGCATCAGCATAACATTTTGGTATCCGACTTGCTTTGTGGCTACTGTGAGGTCACTGGGTTGTACTAGATTATACATTACTAATAAAATATCCTTTAATGTGCTAACAAAATCTTGAATGCGAAGTACATTTAGCAACCATGGACAGGCGCGTGGTATGCGAGGATGCCACAGCTGCACACAACGTGGCTGCGTCTCGCTTAGGTTGCCGCTCAGTCAGAGTACATTTGCGACAGCGCGCAAACATGGGTCCATTTAACTCATAATAGTTTGAATTTAGGAAGTGTCATCGAGCAAAGTAGAATGCCATCATCTTCTTCACAGAATTATGCATCTTGTGATGTTATTGGTTTAGATTTCTTTTGCGCGAGTCAAAAGATACGGCGAGTTACATTTTCTTTACCATGCAAATTTCTTATGGGCGCTAAACCCAGAGAGAACCAATTTTCCCTTCCCGCCTTAAAAATTGGGTTTCCCTTTTGCAGAGTTGGGCGGAAAGTGCGATACGTAACAAATGGGGGGACATTTAAATTTTGCTTCTATGTGTGAAAGGGAAAAAATTGTCATTATACTCCATAAAACAAATCAGAAACCCCCCTGCCTAGGCCAAGTAGAAAATTTTTTAAAAATAAAAATTGTGGTCAAAAGTTCCTTAGGCTATGGGATAGTAAATACATCAAACACTACGTTTGAAAAAGCCCAGGCCTTCTTAGCCAACCCTAGGCCCAGCACTTTTCTTGTTCTGAACAAACCCCGTCCCAAAACTAGTTTTGTTTACAAAAAGCCAATCAATAAAAAATGGTTGATAGTCCTAGGCTATTCCAAAATTTACGGAAATAATAACCCTTTTTCTTTTAAATTAATAAATCACCAACTCCGTCCTTTTAATAAAAAGTAAAGCAAAAGATTTTGAAAATTTAATATTTTTTTGATTATCTGATATTTAATGGCTGGGAGCAGTAAAATAGGGGTAAAATAAATTATTGTGGTTTGTTGTTACAGGGAAAAATTTTTAATTTGGGTGTGTTTTGCTAGATTTTAACCATCCTTAACCGGGGTCCCGTTAACCATGGTTACCCCCATACCCAGGAGTACATGAACCCGGGCCTAGAAATTTTTCATCCTATTGTTTTTGCTAATCCAAAAAAATTAAAATCAATTTTTGATAAAAATATTATTTTTAACAAATAATTTTGTAATGGACTTGAAAAAGAATGGATCACAACAAAAAAAAAAACTTGTAGAAATACACCAAACTTACACCCCCAAAAGGAAAATGAGATCAAAAAAAAAAGGGCCAACCTCATGCCCCCTTTCCCACATTTGCGCATTTTAATTCATAAACGTCAGAGTCCCTAAAGCATCCTCAAAAAGCTTGGCAAAATAGAATTTGCATTTTTACGTTAAATTAATTAAAAAAAAAGAACTTGGAAAAACTATTACTTTAAATTAATAATCGCAAATTCTATTTTGCCAAGTTTTTCGAGGATGGTTATGGAACCCTGTACGTTTTAAATTTAGAATGCGCAAATGTGGAAGGGTAGATAAAGCTTCCCCTTTTTTTTTTAATCTCATTCCTTTTGAGTGTGAAAGGGTTTGGCTGTATTTCTAAAATTTTTTGTTATGTGTGTTAGATATCCAAAACCCCCCTTAATGTCCACTCTCTATGGGCGAAATAAAAAATTTTTTGGAGGCCATTTTAAATCAGGGGAACGCCTGCGGGGGCCGAGAAAAATTGAGGATGGGCGGTATATGCAGTGACTACTTTTTATTTTGGTAAAGCAGTCACTATATTCTAAAAATTTTCCGGGAAATAAAATGTCGCACAAAAAGAACAATTTTTTGGTTACATTTTTTATTGCAAATAGAAATTTTAATTACCACACACAAAATTAAATATACATAATCACCGAACCCGTAGAAATGACAAAAACGCCTGTTTGTTGGCTTTGGGGGGACTGGGGGGGATTCCATCGTCTTGAGCTTTGAAAATGAACAAAAGCACTGCGAAACCCATGCATCTTTTCAACATCTGATTGAAGAATCACGAGCCTTTTTTTTTCGGGTGCTCTCGATAGCGAAGTTTTTGTAAATTTTTTCTGCCAGCAATCTTTACGATTTTGTTTTTTCTTGTTGTAAGATCGGCAGAGGTGTTGTGGGTATGGGCTAGGGGGGCTAGGCTGCCGGGCCTACGACGGGCTGGCCCAAAAAAGAATTTACACAGCGCCATCCCAAAAATTACTGCCCCTTCCCTTTTTCTCACCTTTTGTGGTCACAAAAATCACTTTCTATATTGGTTGGGCTGTGGGCCCTACATTGCAACGTTTAAACCAAATTACCCCTTAAAACTGAAACTTCAAATGAAGTTGTGCGCGCCATGGATTTCAAGGCGTTTCCAGCTTTTTTTTTGTAATATTTTGAATTTGCTAATCGATCGGACGATAATCGTAAGTCGTAAAAAAAGCGACGATGACACTCTGGTGTCTGCCTGAGAACTTTTCCCCTGGAATTTAAAAAGGGCCTTAATACAGATTTCGTGTTTTTTGAGTTAGCATCCCCTAGGTTTTTACTGGTGCTTTCCAAGCTTTTTTTAAGCAGAAAGCCTTATCTACATATTTAGTGTGTTAAAAACAAATTTTTAATTCCCCACTGAAAAAATGTGCCCTTTACCAAAAGTTCCCCAGAATGGGACTTTAAAATCTGCGGTTTCACTAACGCATTGTTCCTTTAATGAAAGTTTTGGGCCAGGGGGGGGAAAAAGTCAAAAGGTTTAAAACCCCAATGACATTATTGGCTTTAAGGGGTGGGGGGAAGGGAAAAAAAGGAGGAAATTATTAGCGCATTTCATGCATTTTTTAAATATCGAGATGGAAGAAGATCAGTTTTTAAAACTGAATAGGATAGACTTTTAAAAAAATAATAAATAAATAAATAAAAAAAAATAAATAAAAAAAAATAAATAAAAAATAAATAAATAAATAATAAAAAAAATTTAAATAAAAAATAAAAAAAAAAAATAAATAAATAAGAAAGAAAATAAATAAATAAATAAATAAAAAAAAAAAATAAAATAAATAAATAAATAAATAAATAATAAATAAATAACTTGATGACTGTTTTAATTGAGAAATTTAGCCACCTATTTCCATTGCAAATCAGCCCCCCTGGCTGACAGGGACATCTAGGGGGCTGTGGAACCATATACCTTGTATGCTGACAGGGCCATCTAGAGGGCGTGTAAAAATAAATAAATGACAACAAACAAAACTTTTTGGCTTTTAATCTTTTTTGATCCCTAATGTATATTGTAAAAATTAGAAAAAATTTTAGTTTTGGGACTTACATCACATTTTGTGGTCCTACAAACGGAAAATTGGGGTAGCGAAAAAATAATTTTTGTACACACTAAAGGGAAAAACTAAACAATTAACTTGAACGACGGACATCTAGAGGGCTGTGAACAAAAAAAAAATGACAAAAAACAAAATTGTTGGCTTTTTATTTTTTTTGATCACTAATTTTTAAGTATAAATAGAAAACATTTAGTGTTGGATTTACATTCACATATTTGTCCAGACAAACTGTAAAATTGGATGAGGTAGAAAAAATTGTTTGTACGCATCACGGAAAAAAACAAATAATTTGTTGCTGACAGGGTCATCTAGGTGGCTGTGGAACAATATAACTTGTATGGACAGGGAAAATTAGAGGGGTTTTAAAAATAAAAAATGAAACAAAAAAAACTTTTTGGGCTTTTATTTTCTTTTTTTGACCCAAAATTGTCATATTTAAAAATAAAAACATTAAGGTTGGACTAACCACATTTTGTGGCCCAGTACAAACTGTACAATTGGAGAGCGTAGAAATAATTTGTTTGTAACCCACTCACGGAAATAAAAATTAACTTGTATGCTGACGGGAATCTAGGGGGCTGTGGAACAATATAATTTTGTTGCTGACCGGCCCTCTAGAGGGCTGGTAACAATAAAAAAATAAAACAAAAAAAACTTGGGGGCTTTATATTCTTTTGTTGACCCACAAATTGTCATATTGTATAAATAAATAACTTTAAATTTTGGATTTAACAGTCAATATTGGGGTTTCGTACAAACTGTAAAATTGGATGAGCTTAAAAATAATTTTTTTACGCACTCACGGAAACTATTTTTTCTCGTAAAATTGTTTGTACTTATTATTTCACAATTTTTTGGGCCCTTTACCGGATAACTGATGCTCCCATCTTGATGGAATTTTTAGGGGGCCTTCCAAATGTTTTAACTGGGAATTTTTTGCCAACGGAGGTGTTGTCCTCATTAAGAACATGCTGAAACGACGGTCCACATCAGACGGACTCGCCTTTGGGAGCATTGGCTGTTGATCCGTGCGAGTTATCATTGTAGAGTTTTTTAGGGGGTTGGCTGATTGCAACATATTTATTTTTTTTATTTATTTTTTTATTTTTATTTTTATTTCTTTTTTTTTATTGTGTTTTTGAGGTCCATTTTAGCTTGTAGTAGTATTTTCAAACATGTTTTGGGGCAAACGGGCCCCCTCAAAGACGGACTCGCCTTGGTGACCATTGGCTGTTGATCCGTGGAGTTATCATTGTAGAGTTCTAAGGGTGTGGCTGATTGCAACATATTATTTATTTATTTATTGTTTTAGAGGACCTTTGTAGTTTAAGTAGTACTTTACAAACATGCTGGAGCAACGGTCCCTCAAGGGCGGATGCCTTGGTGACCCTTGGCTGTTACCGTTTCGAGTTATTTATTTGTGGTTTAACGTGTTGGGTGATTGCCCAAAATATTTATTTTTTTTTTATTGTGTTTAGGGTACCATTTGTCTTGTAGTATTTTCTT
Source organism: Sweltsa coloradensis (assembly GCA_024449915.1). Classification (NCBI taxonomy): domain Eukaryota; kingdom Metazoa; phylum Arthropoda; class Insecta; order Plecoptera; family Chloroperlidae; genus Sweltsa; species Sweltsa coloradensis. The sequence goes on along the minus strand of JAMZAV010007235.1, from coordinate 33,493 downwards.
TACAAACATGCTGGGGCAACGGGCCACATCAAAGACGGACTCGCCTTGGTGACGCATTGGCTGTTGATCCTGCGAGTTATCATTGTAAGTTCTAAGGTGTTTGGGTGTTGCAAAATTTATTTATTTATTTTTTTGGTTTTGAGGTACCATTTGTAGTTTTAGAGTTTTTTACAAACTGCTGGAGCAACGGGCCACATCAATGCGGACTCGCCTTTGGTGACGCATTGGCTGTGATCCGTCGAGGTTTTCATTGTAGAGTTCTAAGCGGTTTTCTGATTGCAACATATTTTTTTTTTATTATTGTGTTAGAGGTACCCTTTGTAGCTTGTAGTAGTTACTTTACAAAAATGCTGGAGCAAAAAGGTCCAATCAAGACGGACTCGCCCCCGGGGACCATTGGGTGTTTTTCGTGGGGTTATCATTGTAGAGTTCTTAGGGGGTTGGGGATTGCAAATATTTTTTAATTTTTTTTTTTATTATTTATTTTTTATTTATTTTTTTTATTGTGTTTTGAGGTACATTTTTAGTTTAGTAGTTACTTTAAAACATTTCTGGAGCAACGGTCCAAATCAATGACGGACTCGCCTTTGGGGGCATTTGGTTTATCCGTCGGTTTATATTTTAGAGTTCTAAGGGTTTGGCTGATTCAACATATTTTTTTTTTTATTTTTTGTTTAGAGGTACCATTTGTGCTTGTATAGTTCTTACAAACATGCTGGAGCAAAGGCCCCATCAAAAGCGGCTCGCCTTGGGGACGCATTGGCTGTTTATCCGTGGATTACATTAGAGTTCTAGGGGTGTTTGGGATTTTCAACATATTTTTTTTATTTTTTGTGTTTAGAGGTACCATTTGAGCTTGTAGTAGTTACTTTACAAAAAATGCTGGAGCAACGCCCACGAAGACGGACCGCCTTGGTGACCTTGGCTGTTGATCCGTGCGAGTTTCATTGTGAGTTTTGGGTGTTGGTGATTGCAACTTTTATTAATTTTTTTTATTTTTTATTTATTTATTATTTTTTTTTTTATTGTGTTTTGAGGTACCATTTTTAGCTTGTAGTAGTTACTTTACAAACATGCTGGAGCAACGGTCCCATCAATACGGACTCGCCTTTGGGACGATTGGCTGTTGATCCGTCGAGTTATCATTTTTAGAGTTCTAAAAGGGGGTTGGCTGATTTCAACATATTTTTTTATTTATTTATTTTTTTTTTTAGAGGTACCATTTGAGTTTTAGTAGTTTTCTTTACAAAAAATGCTGGAGCAACGGTCCACATCAAGGGCGGGCCGCCCCTTGGTGACGCATTGGCTGTTGACCGTGCGGTTATCATTGTAGAGTTAGGGGGGTTGGGTGATTTCCCAAATATTATTTTTTTATTTTTTGTGTTTTGAGGGGCCATTGTAGCTTTTTAGTATTATTTACAAACATCTGGAGCAAGGTCCCATCAAAGACGGCTCACCTTTTGGGGACGCATTTGGGTGTTTATCCTGCGAGTTATCATTGTAGAGTTCTAAGGGTGTTGGCTGATTTCAACATATTTATTTTTTTATTTATTGTATTTATTTATTTTTTTTGTGTTTAGAGGGGACCATTTGTAGCTTGTAGTAGTTACTATACAAACAGTGGGGAAGGTCCCACATCATGACGGACTGCCTTTGGGCGCATTTCTGTTGATCCGTGGGTTTCATTTTAGAGTTCTTAGGGTGTTGGCTGATTGAACATATTTATTTTTTTATTTTTTTTTTGTGTTTGAGGTACCATTTGTAGCTTGAAGATTTTCTTTTTAAAAATGCTGGAGCAACGGGCCACTCAAAGACGGATCGCCTTGGGGGAGCTTGGCGTTGATCCTGCGAGTTACATTGAGAGTTCTAAGGGGTTGGCTGATTGCAACATATTTATTTTTTTTTAATTTATTTTGTGTTTGGGTACCCAAATTTTTAGCTTGAAGTAGTTACTTTACAAAACATGCTGGAGCAAGGTTCCCCATCAAAGACGGGGCTCCCTTGGTACGCATTGGCTGTTGACCGTGGAGTTATCATTTTGAGTTCTAAGGGGGTTTGGCGATTGCAACATATTTTTTTATTTTTTTTATTGTGTTAAGAGGTACCATTTTTTAGCTTGAATAGTTTTTTACAAAAAATGCTGGGGGCAACGGTCCCATCCCCACGGACTCGCCTTGGTGACGCATTGGCGTTTACCGTGCGAGTTATCATTTTGAGTTCTTAGGGTGTTTGGGTGGTTGAAATTTATTTATTTATTTATTGGTTTAGAGGTACCATTGTAGCTTTTAGTAGTTATTTTAAAAAAATGCGGGGGGCAACGGTCCCCCATCATGCGGACTGCCTTTGGGGACCCCCATTTGGGTTGATCCTGCGAGTTATATTGTAGAGTTCTAAGGGTGTTGTGATTGCAAATATTTATTTTATTTTTGTGTTTAGAGGACCATTTTTTAGCTTTAAGTAGTTTCTTTACAAAAATGCTGGGGCAACGTCCACATCACTGACGGACTCGCCTTGGGAGCATTGGCTGTTTATCCGTGCGAGTTATCATTGTAGGTTCTTAGGGGTGTTGGCTGTTGCAACATATTTTTTTTTTATTTTTTGTTTTAGAGGTACCATTGTAGCTTTAAATAGTTTTCTTTTTCAAACATGCTGGGGCAACGGTAAATCACTGACGGACTCGCCTTGGGGACCTTGGCTGTTGATCCTGCGAGTTATCATTTTGAGTTTTTAGGGTGTTGGTGATTGCAAATTTTTTATTTATTATTTATTGTTTTAGAGGGACCCTTGTAGCTTGAAGTATTTCTTTACAAAAAGCGGAGCAAAAGGTCCACACAATGACGGACTCGCCTTGGTGACGCATTTGGGTGTTGATCCGTGCGAGTTATCATTGTAGATTTTTTGGGTTGGGTGATTGCAACATATTTATTTATTTATTATTTATTGTGTTTAGAGGTACCATTTTTACTTGAAATAGTTTTCTTTTCAAACATGCTGGGGCAAAGGTCCACACAAGACGGACTCGCCCTTTGGGGACGCATTGGCTGTTTATCCGTGCGAGTTATCATGTAGAGTTCTAAGGTTTGGCTGATTGCAACATATTTATTTATTTATTTATTGGTTTAGAGTACCATTTGTAGCTTTTAGTAGGCTTTACAAACTGCTGGAAACGGTCCACATCAAGACGGGCTCCCTTGGTGAGCATTGGTGTTTTATCCCTGGAGTTACATTGTAAGTTTTAGGGGTGTTTGGGTGATTTCAACAATTTATTTTTTTATTTTTTTGGGTTTTTAGGTACCATTTGTAGCTTGTAGTAGTTACTTTACAAAAATGCTGGGCAAAGGTCCCACACTGACGGACTCGCCTTGTGACGATTGGCTGTTGATCCCCTGGAGTATCATGTAGAGTTTTTAGGGTTTGGTGTTTCAACATTTATTTTTTTATTTATTTATTTATTTATTATTTATTTTTATTTTGTTTAGAGGGAATTTGTAGCTTGTAGTAGTTACTATACAAACTGTGGAGCAAGGTCCCATCAATGACGGGCTCGCCTTGGTGACGATTGGCGTTGATCCCTGGGGTTATCATTGTAAGTTTTTAAGGTTTGCACATTGCAACATATTTATTTATTTTTTATTTATTTTTTTTATTGGTTTTTGAGGGGACTATTTTTTAGCTTTAGTAGTTATTTACAAAAAATGCTGGAGCAAAAGGTAAAAACACTGACGGACTCGCCTTGGTGAGATTTGGGGTTGATCCGTGCGAGTTATATTGTAGAGTTCTAAGGGTGTTGGGTGATTTCAACAATTTTTTTTTTTATTTTATTTTTTGTGTTTAGAGGGGACCATTTTAACTGTAGTATTAATAACAAAACATGCTGGAGCAACGGTCCAATCAATGACGGGGCTTTGCCTTGGTGACGCATTGGGTGTTGATCCGTCGAGTTTCATTTTTAGAGTTCTAAATGTGTTTTGGGTGATTTGGGAAAATATTTATTTTTTATTTATTTTTTTATTTTTTTGTGTTTTTTGAGGTACAATTTGTAAAATTGAATAGTTACTTTTCAAACATGCGGGGCAAAGGTCCACATCATGACGGACCCCCCTTGGTCCCCCATTGGGGTTTGACCGTGCGAGTTTTCATTGTAGATTTTAAGGGTGTGGCTATTTCAACATATTTATTTTTTTATTTATTTTTTTATTGTGTTAAAAAGGTACCATTTTTTGCTTGTGTAGTTTCTTTCAAACATGCTGGAGCAACGGTCCACATCAAAGAGGACCCCTTGGGGGACGCATTGGCTGTTGATCCCTGCGAGTTATCATGGAAATTTTAAGGGTGTTGGCCCTTTATGCAACTATTTATTTATTTATTTTTTTTTTTTATTTATTATTTATTTTATTTATTGTGTTTAGAGGTACCATTTGTAGCTTTGTAGTAGTTACTTTACAAACATGCTGGAGCAACGGTCCACATCACTGACGGACTGCCAAGCCGCGGTGCGCTACACACTCAAGCACCTTATACACCAAGCAGAGTTGGGGTGATTTCGGGTGTTACCCAGCCGTCATGTTACGTGATGTGAACTTGAAAACTATCACAATCGAGGGAATTTAGGTACCTGACAACACATGCCAAATTTTTTTGGGGGTACGACCATTCCTTCTTGGTGAAAAATGGCTTGAAACATGCTCAAAATCACTTTAAGGATGTTAGCTACTGCTACTGCTACTGCTAACATCTCATTCGTCAGTTTCAATCGGCCCGTGATTCTGACCAGGACGGGTGGGGCTACAATGTTCATATTTTACATGGACATTAAGGTTATAGTAATATAGTCTCTTTTTAAAAAAAAAGTTGAAAAAGTTTACGGGAAGGCTTTCCTAATAAAGGTTTTAAATAAGCCTTATACACTAGGCATACAATCAACAAGTAACTATAGTTACTTGAGACTTGTTGAGGGTATTAGCAGAGTTAGTCGGGAGAGTGCGTTACGTATAGAAATGGTTGACATTTTAAGTTTTGCTTCTATGTGTGAAACGAGAAAAGTTGTCATTATACTCTCATAAAACAAATCAGAAACCATCCCTGGCCTAGGCCCAGATGTAAAAATTATTTAAAATACAAAAAGTGTAGGTCTAAAGTTCCATTAGGCTATAGGACTAGATAAAAATACTTACACTACATGTTTGACAAGCCTATAGGCCTTTCTTAGCCAACCCTAGGCCAGCACATTCTTGTTCTGACACAAATCCCGTACAAATAACTTGTTTTTATTACTAAAAGCCTAATGCATATAAACAATGGTATGATAGTCTTGTTCTTTTCCATAATTTACGTCAATAATAAGCCTTTTCTTTTCAATTAATAAACTCACGCAATCTCCTGTCACTTTTTAATGAAAATGTAAAACAAAAGATGGTGAAAATTTTCAATATTCTTTTGATTATCTGATGATTTACATGGCTGTGGATGCAGTGAAATAGGTGTAAAATAACATTAGTTGTGCGTTTGTTGTTAAATGGGAAAGTTTTAATTGGATGTGAGTTGCCTAGACTTAACCAGTCCTTATACCGTCGTTATACCATGGTTATACCACCTATACCCAGGATGTACATGAATCCGGGCCTAGATATTTTACATCCTATTGTTATTGCTAATACCATAAAAATTAAATCAACTTTGATAAAAATATTATATTTTAACAAATAATTTTGTAATGGAACTTGAAAAAGTAATGAGATCACACACATAACAAAAACTTGTAGAAATACAGCCAAACCTTACACACTCAAAAGGAATGAGATCTAAAAAAAAGGGCCAAGCTCATGTACCCTTCCACATTTGCTCATTTTAATTCATAAACGTACAGTGTCCCATAACAGCATCCTCAAAAAGCTTGGCAAAACAGAATTTGCGTGTTTACGTTTAAATTAATTACAAAAAAGAACTTGGATAAACTATTACGTTTAAATTAAAAATCGCAAATTCTATTTTGCCAAGCTTTTCCGGGATGCTGTTATGGGACACTGTACGTTTATGAATTAAGAATGCGCAAATGTGGAAGGGTAGATGAGCTTGGCCCTTTTTTTTAGATCTCATTCCTTTTGAGTGTGTAAGGTTTGGCTGTATTTCTACAAGTTTTTGTTATGTGTGTTAGATACTAGCATACCCTCCCCCTTAGTGTCGACTTAGGCCTAGATGGATTACACTTGGAGTCGATAAAGGTAGTTGGCGCGTCGATAAAGGTAGTTGGCGCACCACGCGCGTAACTTGTTTGCTGTGTTTTATTATGATTTCATTAATTATATTAGGTAAATATACATTAAAGCGGACGTTAAAAAAAAACTACAAAACCTTGAACGTTTCTATCAATTAATATAAAGGACTTTCATCCGCAAAGGAGATTTATTAATTTTTTTATTTTTAATATTTATTATTATTATTTGCATTTATTTGTACAACATTTGCCATTCATTACCCAAAAAAACCTACAAAACCTATTTCTATGTAAAATATGAAGGACTTTCATCTGAAAAGGAGATTTATTAATACTAATTATTATTTTTGTCATCCTGAACCAAAAAACCTACAAAACCTTTAACGTTTCTATTTAAAACATGAAGGATTTTCCCCCGAAAAGGAGTTTCATTAATTGTTATTGTTATTATTCTGTTGTTTTAATAGAAAAACATAAGAATAGAATATAAAAAAAAATCGCTTCGACGGAGATTTGAACCATCGAACCTGCGATTAAAAGTCTAGCCCGCTACCATCCTGCCAACACGGTAATACGATTCCGGGCCGCCTTGGGTGGTAGCGACGGTGGCCGCTGCAGCAGTCGGTAAGGAAGTACACCGTCCACTGTCATCCATCTAGGCCCTATCCGACTACCCCTCCCCCGTAGATGTGCCACTCTCTATGGGCGAAATAAAGAACTCTTTGGAGGCCATGTTGAATCAGTGCAACGCCTGCCTGAGAACTAATTGAGGATAGGCGGTATATGCAGTGACCTACTATTTCTACTTTGGTAAATGTAGTCACCTACTATTTCTACTAAATATTCCTTGGAATAAAATGTCGCTACAAAATAGAACACATGTTTTGGTTACATATTTTATTGCAAATAGCAATTTAATTACACACACACAAAATTAAAATAATTACATAATCAACCGAATCACGTAGAAATGACAAAACGCCTGCTTGTTGGCTTGTAGTGGGGACTGGGGAGGTATTCCATCTTCTTGAGCTTTGAAAATGAAGCAAATGCACTGCAGTAACCATGGCAGTCTTTTTTAACATCTGATTGAAGAATCACGAGCCGTTTTTTCTGAGGTGCTCTCGAGTATAATTGCGAAGTTTATTGTGAATCTTCTGCCAGCAATCTTTGACGATCTTGCTTCTTTCTTGCTTGCTACGATCGGCAGAGTAGAGTAGAGTAGAGTAATTTATTCGCTTGACCAATACATAGTATAAGTATACACACATTATCCTCTTGTGAGAGAGATAGTAGAGTGAAGTGAATAATTCTTAATAATAACATAGGTTATAAAAAGTACATTAACATGTAGGCTTAGTGAAAATTATCAAACTAGGCCTAAATCTATAAATAATAATTTGTCAAAAAATTAATGGGCTAAAAAATATATATAAAATATAAAAAGTATGCGACACATATCTGGAAAGATAGATTAGAAGTACAAGACTAGGGAAATATTAAACATTGGATATAGGCCTATTTTACTAACATAAAAAGTTTGATTTTGGATTGATAGAAATAGCAGCCTAAATGTGATAAAGGGGTTTGGAGAAAAAAACAAACCAGCAAGTGGATTATTCAAAGAAATTTAAATTAATGTTTTACAGTGGGCCTACTTAGAATGGAATATGGAAAATATATGGGTCTATGGAAAAGTATAGAGTACCATATTTAAAAAAATTTAAAATACCATTGTACAATTTTGCGGGTTAGGGTTTTTATAAATTCTTTAAGGATAAAAACAGGTTTTCTTTCAGCCACGCATTAAGTTTTGTTTTTAAATACCGTGTCGGGGCATTTTTATACCCAAAGGGGTAGTTTATTATAGATGTGGACAAAGATAGGGGGATAGTGGAGAAGCGTGTGTTTTGTGAGTAGGGAGATTATATCAGAGTGAAAAACGAGTGGATATGAGTGTGTTGCAGAGTTTCGTGGAAAAAGTTTGGGGTTGTTGCGTACAATATGCCCATGATTGATAAACATTTTGGTAAGAGTGAGTATTTTAATGCGGAAAAAAATACCTGCAAGATGTTTCCCAGGGGCACCCGCCATAACCCGGAGGGGCTTTTTTTGAAGGGCGGAATACTCACTGGCATGTGGTGAGCCCCCAAAGATCATGCATATAAGATTGTGAATGGATTGAGAAAAAAAATTAAACGGAGTGTTTTTGGGGCTTATAAAATTGGTTTCATTCACGAAAAAGGTAACGCCGCTCTTATTTTACCACAGACGTTTAAATGTGGATACCCCAGTCTAGAGATTCATCATTGTCAATCCTAAAAATTGACATAACATGGGGGGGCAATGTTTTTGAATTAAGACGAATGGTGCAGAGGAGGGGATTGAAAGGAAACTGGGGAAATTTAAAATACAGTTTTTCCGCTGTTGAACATTTAGAAGATTTTGTTCACAAAATTTGACATATTGGCTACTTTTTGTTTGTTTTGATTTTATCACTAAAATGAAGTGTGACGGAGTTTTAATAGCTGACTCGAGTCATCAAAAACTGAGTCATAACCCAAAAATCAAAGCCTCAGGCATGTCTTTTTTACGTAAAAAAAAAAAAGGGAGGACCGATATTGTCCCTTGAGGTACCCCACAGGGCAAGGGGCGGGGGTGAAAGTTAGTAAAGTATGCATATTGTTAGAAAAGGGGCGGATTGTAACTACTTGTGTTCTGTTGGAAAGGAAAGAGGCTCCCACTATTGGCATTGCTCTTATCCCCACTTTGTTAAGTTTATGAAAAAGTATTTCATGATCGATGGTATCGAACCCTTGCTTAGGTCTAAAAAATACCTATTGCTGTGTCCCTTGATCAATCGGTGTGAAGTGAGGAGGAAATGGAAGATAGCTGAAGTATAGTTTTTACCTATTTGGTAACCATGCTGATTGGGGGATTGATTTCATGTTTTGAAGGAAGGCAAAAAGTCTAATGTAAAAGGCTTTTTCAAATATCTTTGAGAAGGAGGATACTAGTGTATAGGACAAATTTTTGGGGGTCATTTCAAACTGCCTTTATTTTTTAAATGGGTGACAATTGCCTTTTTTAAAGTTGAGGGGAAATATACCATGCAGAAGGATGATTTATAATTCAGATAGGGGTTCTGATTAGATTGGTACACTTCAAAAAAGAGAGGTTGGTATGTTGTCGGACCAGCAGAGTGCTTATTGTTGATTTTTTTAAAATTGTTGAAATTTCCTGAGGAGTAGTAGGTTAAAAAAAGTGACTGAAACTTTTAACGTACAGGGGTTATGAGGGGGCTTGGGGCACTTTTGCGGGCTTTTTTTAACCGGCTTCCGAAAAAGAATTTGTTTAGGTGGTTTTGCAATTGTTGGGGGGGTTCGACGTGAGGCCCCCGTTTTATTTTAAAAGTGATTCCTTGTGGGTTGGGGGCCAAAGGTTTTGGGGGATTTAATAATGTCCCACGGGCTTTTGATCTTTCTAGCGGGGCAATTCAAAATCTAATAAGACGTTTTTGCTTGTTTGATGCTAATAGTTGTGCTTTTTTTTTGCTTTGTATTTATCCTTAAAAAAATGGAAATTTGGGGGGCAAATTTACCTGCTTGTTAAAAACGAAATTGATTGCATGTATTTTTTGTTTCCGTGATACCAAAGCCTGATCTTGGTTTTTTTATTTTTATACAATCATAGGGAATGCTTTATTGAAGGGTTTTTTGAAGGGGTTAAGAATTTATCAAACATGCCCATTTACCTCGTCGGTGCACCGTTTGAAAATCATGCCAGCCCCTTCAGAATTAATGAGGTTTAGAAATATTGATGTTGAGTTCTTAAAAATATGCTTTTTTTTGGGGGAGTTGGAGTGTGGGGACCGGGAGCAAATTTAAAGGGAAAAGGGCACATGATCTAAAAATTTGGGTTTTCTTAGTTTTGTTACCAGCAAAATCCCCTCAAGTGAAGTAAATATTTTTTAAAATTATGTATTGTCTCTCCAACCACGTTTTTGGGGAAAAGGATTGAAGGTGGATATTGTAAGATGCTACAGGTTTCGGGAGGGCATCTGCGCGGGGTTTGTGGAGGTTTAATGTTAAGTCACCACATTGGCTATTTTCGCTTTGGGGTTATTTAAAGCGCCTGTCAGAGATTGAAAAAGGGGCGCGACCCAAACTCGCGCGAGAAACTCTCTGGATAGGCCTACACTTATTTCGGGAACTCACCGCCTCCCCGTCAGAGGGTGAGCCGGCGGCGCGAGTTCCGCTCGCCACGAAAAATGTCCAGCTTGTTCACTTCCTACAGTCGAGCAGCCCAAACCAAACAAAACCCCCTACCGTTTAAAACGTGACCAGTGAACCCAAAGGGGGCGTTATTGTTACCCCTTCTTTTTCCCGTCGTGTGACAAAGGTGGTAAAAAACTCGCCGGGGCCAAACCCCGGGATTTTTTCAAACGTGTTTACAGCCGCTTAAGTGAGGGAAGGGGGGGTTTCCTCTAGTTTACCAAAAACTAGTTTTGGGTTTTCCTCGGGGATCTGTATACAGGAGTACTAGGGTGTCTATTTAGGGGGAAATTCAATCGCTGCTGCTTCAAATCAATTTTTTGAACATTTTTGTGAAAATTGGGGATTGGGTTATTTTTAGATTTTTTTTTGGTTTAATAGGCTACTCCACCGTGTTGTTGAGGATCTGCAGTAGAATGCGCTTTTAGTATCCTTGGGGGCAAAAAACTTGGTGTCATCTGGCTCTAACCAGTGTTCGAGAGGCAACTATCTGGGGGATAAGCTTTTTAAAAAAGTTTCCCGTTCCCTCAATCTTGTTTCGAAAATGACCAACATTTAGAGACAAAATAGAGAGTTCGCTTTTTACTTGGGGTTTTAGACTTACTTGATTGATTGATTGATTTATTGGGGGGTTGGTGGGTGGGGATTGTTTACCTTACTTTTTTTTTTTTGAAAGGCTTTCCCAAAATTTTTTTTTTTTTCCGGGCTTGCCTGTGATTACTTTTTTGATTTAGTTTGGCCGTTCGTGTGTGGTTTTGGTTTCTTTATATTTGGTATTGCTTTTTTTATTTTGTTTTGGGTTTTTTGACTTTTTTATGGGGGGGGTTGTAGTTTTTCTATTGGGGGGGGTGGCAGGTGGGGGAGAAGGGGATTTGTTGGTTTTTAGTTGAGATGGGTTTGGAGTTTTGGTGGAGCGGATGGTGGTGGTAAAACCCGAAAATTTTTTTTAAAAGCCAATGTTTATTAAGTTTTGGGGCGTTTTGAGCGGTAATTTTTGGGGTCATGGGAAAGGGGCTTGAGTCCCGCCCTTTACGGTTACTGCAGGAAAGGTCGGATCTTCGTCGACATTGGGTTCGGGTCCGGGCCTCATTCCCTACGGGGGGCTCGACGGCAGCGTAGCTGGGGCCGGAAACCCCCTCCACCATGGGAAATCCCCGAGCGGTGTAACTGGGGGGGGAGCCTCATCCACTACGGAAATCCACGAGCACGTAAATGGGGCCCGGAGCTTTTTATCCATGGGGAGACCCTGAGGCGTGTAAATGGGGCCGGAGCCTGTCCACTACGAAAAATAACACGTAACTGGGCCGGAACACTTCCCCCCGGGGGACTCAGCAAACGGGGTATTGAGGCCGGACCTCTTCCCCCCCGGGAGACTCACAGCGGGGTAGTTTTGGGGGCCCGGGGCCCATCCACCCGGGGGAAATCAGCAAGCGGCGTTTGAGGGCCCGGAACCTCTTTCCCCCCGGGAACTCAGCAAGCGGCGTATTGAGGCCGGAGCCTATCCCCCCCCCGGGTATCGGCAAACGACGTAAATGGGGGCCGGGAACACTTCCACCCCGGAGACTCGCAACGGCGTAGTTTGGGGCCGGAACCTCTTCAAAACCCGGGAGACTCAGCAAACGGCCTAGTTGGGGGGCCCTAGTTTTTTTTTTTTTTTTTAGTTTTTTTGGATTAAGGACGCTCAACCGTTAGTCATAAAACCCACTCTAGCCTAAAGGGGGGGGAGGAGGGGCCCCTCTGGTCGAACCCGCCCGGGTAAGGGGTAAAGGGGGGGTTTTTCACGTCTCGGTCTCATCGTCTTTGTCATCGTTCGTTGTGTCATTGTCATCGTCGCCGGGGGGTCTCAAGGGGAAGGGGGGAAGGTCCCCGACGACGATTGCCAAGCTCGCCTCTAGTTTTGGGGGGTAAATACTCCGCTCTTCTAGCTGATGTTTTCGAGGTGGCTTTCCTCTTGAATCGCCTTTTACGATTAGCAAGCCATGCTCTGGGCCAAATTCTAAACCCCCGGGGCCCGGGAAACCCCTTCCACCCCGGGGGACTCAGCAAGCGGCGTAGTTGGGGCCGGGCCTCATCCACCCCGGGGGACTCAGCAGCAGCGTAGCTGGGGCGGAACCTTCCATCCCAGACTCGATGAGCATCGTAACTGGGGGCCCGGGGCCTCATCCACCCCGGAGACTCGGCAACGACGTAACTGGGGGCCCGGAAAACCTTTTCCCCCCCGGGGACTCACAAGCGGCGAGTTGGGGCCGGAACCTCTTCCACCCCGGAACCCGCAGCAGCGTACTGGGGCCGGAAACACTTCCATCCCGGGAGACCGATGACATCGTAACTGGGGCCGGGGCCTCATCCACCCCGGGGGAAACCCGCAACGGCATAGTTGGGGGTGGGGAACCCCCTTCCACCCCGGGAACTCGATGGCGCGTAAATGGGCCGAAACCCCTTCCGACCGGGCCCTCGATGGGGAGCGTGTTGGGGCCGGGTCCTTTGTCTATACCGGGAGACTCGACGTGCAGCTACTGGGGGGCCCGAGCCTCATCCCCCCGTAGATTCACAAGCGGCCTAGCCGGGGCTTTTGATGGTGTTGTTGTTTGTGCTTGGCCTAGTTTGGGGGGTATGTCTGGCTAGGAGGGTAGGCTAGCCTAGGGCCCACGACGGGGTCGGCCACAAATGAAATTTCACAGGCAAATACCTAACAAATTTCCGTCCCTTTGCCCTTTCTCACCTTTTTTTGGGGCACTAAATCACTTTCTTAATTTTGGGGGCTGTAAGCCTACATGCAAGTTTAAAACCAAAAATTATGCCTTGAAACTGAAAATTTCAATGAATTGTCGCACCATTGCTTTTTAAGTGCGTTTCCATGACTTTTGTTTTGTCAATATTTTGAACTTGACTAATCGATCAGTAAACGATAAGTCGATAAGTCGTAAAAAAAGCGACGATGACACTCTGGTGTCTGGCCTGAGAACTATTCTGCCCTGGTAACTTAAAAGGCCTTAACTACAGATTTCGTGTATTTTGAGTTAGCATCATCCTAGGTATTACTGGTGCATTTCCAAGCTTTTTTTCTAAGCTAGAAAGCCTTATCTACATATTTAGTGTGTTAAAAACGAATTTGTAATATACCTCATCTGCAAAATGTGCCCATTTACCAAAAGTTACCCAGAATGGAGACATTCAAATCTGCGGTTTTCACTAAACGCATTGTTGCCTGGTTAATGAAAGTTTTGTGCCAGTGGGGAGGAAAAGTCAAAATGGGCTTAAACCAATGACCATTATCTGGCATGAAGGGGTGGCGGGAAGGAAAAAGGAGGAAATTATTAGCGCATTTCATGCATTTTTCTTAAATTATCGAGATGTGAAGAAGATCAGTTTTTTTAACTGAATACACTCTAAATTAAAGAGCGGAAAAACACTCAAATCGAGTGAAATTTCGCTCCTTTTTAGCTTGTATTTGCACTACTCTTTCTGAGTGACCACCACTCCTAGAATTGAGTGAAATAATTCCACTCAATTATAGAGCGAAATTTTCACTCTGAAATAAGGGTGATAATCCCTAAAAAAATATCGAAATTCAATCAAAAAGTAGAGGTGAGAGGGCAAGGGAGATAAATCGCTCAAGTAGCTTTAAATTCAGTATACGTGTTGCATATAGGTACACATGATATATTATGCTATTTTCAACTCATGTTAATAGGTCAATATTTTAACTACAAAATAGTATTATAGCAGCTGTATGCAAACATTACATTGATATGTAGATGGACAACTGCGTTCTCTCTCTTCACTGTGGACGCCCATGAAAAGGCATGCATATAATAATTTCCATTAAGTTTTATCTAGGCCTACACATGATATATTATGTTGTTTTCAACTAAACAATGAAACACAATGAACTATTCGTGCATATAGAAGTACAACAGATGTCGACATTTAGGCCCTACCTTTTACTTTTCGGCGTTTTCCGCAGAAATGCCCTTCCTATTAGAACGTTGCACACTTCATCACTACACCAGTCATAACCATTTTTCCTTGAAGACTTACACTGGCAATGCGCACACGGTCACGAACTAACAGACACTGACGAGTTGGTTTCGACGATGCTGGACGTGGACAGAGGACCGTTGATATATATTGGAATGCCCTACCTCGTTCTTTGTCATGAGTACATGAAAAGCAATTATTACCAGTGACATGTTTGAAACGTCGCCGGTAAAATCTCTGCTATTCATCCCCTAGACTTGGCACCGATCAGGACAATACAGTAGACATACAATAAGGAGAAGCCCCATTCATCGCTTAGATAAATCTCAACACTAATCCCTTGAACAAGCTTTATGCATCGCTCACTATTGACTCAACATCGCTAACTAAAGAGCGGTGTCACATGGTCACTCAGCACATTTGAGCTAAATAATGATCACCCAATACATCGAGTGACAATTCCAGTTAAAAATGAGTGACGAACACTCAAAACGAGTGAAGTGACCATCCGCTCGGCGTATTGAGTGAAACAAACCACTCAAATAATTTAGCGTGTAGGATAGACGTTTAAATAAATAATAAATAAATAAATAAATAAATAAATAATAAATAATCTTGTGGCTGGACAGTTACTGTTCCGCACAAAATAAGAACTGGGCCCTTTTCTCATACTTCGTGTTTTTATTAAACTCTGAAATGGTGGAATTGCAATCACTTGAAATAAACTACTTTGAACCGGGACATACATTTATGTCAGCTGATAGTTTTCACCACCAAGTGGAACTATCAATGGTGAAAAAGGCAAATTGTACGATTTCGATGATTTTAAGGATTCTGTACAATCTTGTAATTTAGGGAAAGTTTCTGTGAAGGCAATGAAGTTTGATGATTTTTCTGATTGGAAAGATCAGTCATCTCTATACAAACTTAACAAGCAGACACCACGCCCAATGCTCAGCGACATGGTGCAAGTAATATCTCTACGAGGGGAGAAATCCCTTCAATACCAGATTGATGCAATGGGCCGATTAAAAACCTTAATTTCCTAAATGCTAAGAGCTAAGAGCTTCAAATCTGGCATAAATTTGCCTAATTCAAGGGTCAATCATCGAGGCCTACCTTAGGAAAAAAGGATGATATTGTATCTAAATTACTTCCACTCATGCCAGAAAACCGTAAGAAATTTTAGAAAGATATATACCAATCACAGGTTCTGTAGATCTTACAGATAACATTGATGACTGATTTTAATTGATTAATTCTAGCCACACTATTTACCATTGCACTTTCAGCACCCTGGCTGACAGGGACATCTAGAGGGCTGTGGAACAATATAACTTGTAAGCTGACCAGGGTCCACTAGATACTTATGCTAAGCTGCTGTAAGCTGGGTCTTCTCACCTGATGTAAACAAACCGCCATTTTATATCTTAGCGTGTGTTTTAAAAATAATCTGGAGCGCTCCGAACACGCTCTGTAATATTATCCGTAGCAGAATGTGCTATGTTTTTGTTTTGTTTTGAC
>JAMZAV010007235.1:0-10000 GCA_024449915.1 Sweltsa coloradensis | reverse complement strand
CTGGAGCAACGGTCCACATCACTGACGGACTCGCCTTGGTGACGCATTGGCTGTTGATCCGTGCGAGTTATCATTGTAGAGTTCTAAGGGTGTTGGCTGATTGCAACATATTTATTTATTTATTTATTTATTTATTTATTTATTTATTTTATTTATTGTGTTTAGAGGTACCATTTGTAGCTTGTAGTAGTTACTTTACAAACATGCTGGAGCAACGGTCCACATCAATGACGGACTTGCCTTGGTGACCCATTGGCTGTTGATCAATGCGAGTTATCATTGTAGAGTTCTTAGGGTGTTGGCACATTGCAACATATTTATTTATTTATTTATTTATTTATTTATTTATTTATTTATTTATTTATGTATGTATGTATGTATGTATTTATTTATTTATTTATTTATTTATGTATTTATGTATTTTTTTTTTATTTATTTATTTATTATTTATTATATTCATTGTGTAAAGAGATACCATTTGTAGCTAGTAGTAGAGTAGGCGTTAATTCTTTCAGTTTCAGGGTCAGGTGGTGTTTGTGTGTGTTGATCTTCCTCACTAACGCTCCTGGTTGGTGCTGGTGTTTCGGGCATCGTTTTGGTGATTTCTGACTTGTTGGTTGCTGCAGTTGTCAGAATTGAAGTCGCTCACCAGCACCTTATAATATAAGAGCTTCAAGCACAGAGTAGGCCAGGGCGTTACATCTTTTTGTCTTTTGGTTGCAGGTCTGGTGTTCTGTCCTCAGCGACCAAGGTCCTAATACGACTTCAGATAACCATGCAGCGTATTCTAGCAAAGCATTAAGGTTCACAAGGCGGTGGAAGGAGACCGTGATGTCCAATGACAGAACATAAGCTAAGCGGTAGACTCTCAGTATGGCCGTGGGGAGCATGCCAATTGGAAGCCATCATGAAATGGGAAAAACAATGACCGACAATCAGTCTACCCACGGTCCCATAGACATATCACATGTATGGTATGGTATGGTATGGTATGGTATGGTATGGTATGGTATGGTATGGTATGGTATGGTATGGTACCATACTAATGGTTTCTAATCGGCACGCTAGCGCTCGGTGGGAAGGATAATAGACTGAGCGTCTAGCGCTTTGCTACGCAAAGCTTATTGATGTCTATGGTGATGTCACAGCGGGAACCACAGGTGGTGCTCACATCTAGGTGGCGGTGAGATTAGGGGGAGGGGGGTTGTTGACAAGGCGGTGGAAGGAGAAGCCTGTCAATCTCTGAGGACTCCTCATTTGTACCACGTCACTCGCAATGTTCCAACAAGAAATAAGCAATGTTAGAAAACCTTCCCAGGAATAACTTTCCTCTGTTCACGCGAGTACAAACAAAAATATAAACATTTAAATGTATACAATGTTTTAATTGCTTTCGTAACCGTCATATCTGACGTGCGGTACCAGGTTCGAGTCCCCCGACTGAAGGTTTGTCTGAGGTGCTTTTATCTTCAGGTGAATGTAGTTCTCTTCAACAGCCCTCGGACATTCCCTTCGCAATTTTCCAATCCCCAAATTCTTAGTAAGAAACATGCGCAAATATTGCCCTGCACACGTTTCATAATTAACTACCCGAAACTAGAGGCGAGCTCCGACAGTCGTCGCGAGAAACTTTCCCTTTCCCTCCCATTGCCTGTGTAGGCCTATGTATCTGTCCAGCGCTGGCGGTTTATTTACTTAGTGACAACACTCATCACGCAGCAATAGTCGACGGAAACGACAACAGTAGTGACAATAGTCACGCATCTGATTGCAGCTATAAAAGCGTATGCAAGGTGTGTATTGGCAAAAATTACACATTTATTTTTTGATTTATTTCGAATAAGGACGCGTCAACCGTTAGGTCATAATACACCACTCAAGTCTAGGGGATATGGGGAGGACGGTCCCATGCTGGTCAGAACCAGCCACGGGTGGGGAAGGAAAGGAGGGTTTTCTCATGTCGCGGTCGGTCGTCATCATCTTTGTCTTTGTCATCGTTCGTTGTGTCATTGTCATCGTCGTCGAGAAGGTCGTCAAGGGAAGGGGGAGGTCTAATGCCGTCTGCCAATGTTTCCTACATACAACAAATGTAAGTCTATTTAATTTGGTCCGATGACAATTCAAATTGGCAGCTCACATGCTTTCTTCGACATTGTCGCTTGTCACTGTCGCTGTCACTTTAAGGAACCACATTCCTTCTAGGCTAGAGTGGCGCATAATGACCAAACGTTCGTGTTAACTTGTGGTGGTTATCGAACCCATGACCTCCACTAGCTACGTCACGCCTACTACGTGTTTCAACGTGAGAGGCTTAATCACTAATGCTAATGTGAACGACTCTCCTCATAAGACGCTAAGACGTGGCAACACTGTACAGCACCACCTGGGCCTCCAGCTAGCTAAGTCACGCCTACTACGACCTCCAGCTAGCTAAGCCACGCCTACTACGACCTCCAGCTAGCTAAGCCACGCCTACTACGACCTCCAGCTAGCTAAGCCACGCCTACTACGACCTCCAGCTAGCTAAGCCACGCCTACTACGACCTCCAGCTAGCTAAGCCACGCCTACTACAGATTTCAGCGTGCTAAGCTAATGTGAACGACTCTCCTCCTAAGAGGCTGAGACGTGGCAACACTGTAAGCACCACCTGGGCCTATCTGCATTATTGACGGCGCTAAGTGGAGTTCCCTGTTAAGACCCGAGACGAGCGTACTCGGTATAATATAATGCGATCTTCCACCTGAGACTCCGCGTTCCGAATCAAATAAGATCCTTCTTTAAATCCCCTCCAACGAACCACGAGGGGGGTATTTGCATAGCTGCCACTTTGATTCAACCCCATTAGTTTCAACAAGCACGGGAGGGAGTGAAGAAGAGGAGTAAGACACACAAACATCTATTCGCTCGGCCAAGAAGCATCCGACGTAGGCCTTTAATGAAACTTTGTAAGGTTGTCAATAAAGCATACATGGACAGCCCTACAGTCATGGTTTCAAAATTTTGTCTTGATCAGACAGAGGAAACTACGAATGTACTACATTTTGGACTTGTTAATAATATCGAAAATCGTGAAAATTTATATATATTTTTAATTATTACAAACAAATTTTAGAGATGTGTTATTGTAGAGCCCTATATTTCCACTTTCGTGACATGTTCAAAATTTCAAACACCTGTGGTGTCTGTCGGCCGAGCGAACAGCAGTTTGCTAAAACTCATGTCCTAAGAGAAAGCGGCGTAATTTGATGTTCGGCGCTTGTTCAAATCATTACATCTGAATACAACCTGGCTTACTTGTAACCTGTACTCCCCTAACATATCAAATTTTCAATAATTATCATAGATCAATCAGAAAATTCGTGTTTATTTGGGTGTTTTTGACAATTTTGACAAGTAGTGTCTAAACTCTAGAAAGACGAATTTATTTTTTGTTTGTTTTCTATAATCAATTAATAGAATAGTGCTATGACAGAAATTATATGAAATCACCAATAGATGCGACTAAAATTGTATGAGAAATTCGAAAGCGCATAAAATGTTGCAAAATCGCTTTTCAACAATATCATGTAAATAAAAATTATCTGGACCGGCACCTCCACCAAAATCTAGTTTTTGGGAATTCCAGTGTTAAATAATTATAATATTATCTTCCTTTGTAGCGTTGAAATCTCGTTGTTGGTGGCGGTGCCGAGTGTTTAGATGTAAAGTTAGGGTGTAGTCGCTCATGTTTGTTGAAGGTCAATATAAAACACGTGTCAATCGGAGGTCATGTTCGGTTTTTATCGCGAGACGTGACACGCGCTTAGAAAGGTGTTGCTGTTCTCTTTCCGACACAGTGGTTAGAGATGTTGACCACCAACTATTTGATTTTGTTTACTGAAATGCATGGTGGTTAGCAACAATAACCACCTTTTTACGGTAAAAACAGACTTTCCTTGTATAACTGTAATAAACTTATGCAGTGCCTGACGGAGATTTTATGAACAATACAAAATAGCAGTGTAAAAAATTATGAAAACGGTTACTTTTTCAAAAGTCCCGGAACTTTGGTAAATTAATATCTAGAGATAGTGCCGAGACAAAATTAAAAAATAAAATATACCCAAAAGAAATTTTTCGATTTTCTTTCGACAGATTTTTCGAAATTGTTACTCAAAAAATTGATCACTGCTGATTTCGATTTTACAACCATTCCAAAATTTAGCAAACATTTCCGAAATTTTGACCAAAACCGAAAAAGAATATTGTCATTATTTTTTTTAAGAGGACTTTTATGTAATGATTAATTTTGAGAAATAATAAACATTAGATTTCGGTGCCTGAATGAGTTATCGGAGAGTGACTCATATAGGAATATGAGTGGTTTTATTGAAAATTAAAACTTTGACCGTTTCAACCTCACTTCGAACAAAACTAGGCGACCATTCTCATGGATCAACTTTAAATTGAAGGGAAATATTAGACCTGTATTTCGCATTAGTTTCATTATAATCACAGTAGTTGATTAACATGGTGACACTGGTCGCGACAGAATCAACCGCTAAACTCCGACACATTCACCACCGAATACAATCAGCTGTGCGGTCCTAGCTGTCACGCGCCGGCTCACGGTACAAAGCCCTCATAGCTACCCGACAATACCATAATGTGTTCCATGAAGATTATTATGAAGAAATATATAAAATATATAAATATATATAAAAGTGTGGCTCATTGGTCTTGTGGTTAACGTATCTGCTTCCAATGCAGATTGTCCAGGGTTCGATTCCCGTCAAAGTCAGAAGTTTTTTAACTTCTAATTTGGATTTCAGTCCATCAGTTAATTGTCTTCGGAGTTTGTAAACGGTGACTTTGGAGCCGTCCTAGCAACGAAGCACATAATAAATTCAGAGTTGTTCTGAATCGGCCTTGTTGATTCTGGCGTTGATCCGCGGATGTTCGCACTGTCCATACCACTGATTGATATATTTCTATTAAAAATATCGATCTTTGGTTGGTTATCGCTCACTCGTCGATTGCGTCGGGGCCTACAGGGTTGGCTTGGTCGCTTTGATTTAAAGTCCCCCACTGAAAATCAGTTATATAACTGAGTGGGTAGACTCTAAATAAAAAAAAAATATTATTTTTTTATTTAAATTATATTACTATTGTAAAATTTGCAAGTTAAATATATTTAAATTCATTTAAAATGCCATTAGTTGATGTTGTATGTTAAAAGTGTTGTCGATGTGTCGGGGTCGACTGTTGTGGAATGTATTTTTACTATTCAATAAATCCTTGCGACGTAATTGAAGAATAAAAGTGTTTTATCTTGAACATTTAAATACATCAGTTACATGTTAATTAGACGAGTAAGCGAAGCGAATGAGGATTTATAAGTAACGCCACTTGATCGGCTCTTCGTCGTGACAGTGTCTGTTAAATGTATGTAAAATGTAAAATGTTTGTTTGTCCGGGCTCATACGGCCAAACGGCCAAATAGATTGAGCTGAAATTTTAAACAGACATCCGTGACCAGGTAACTGAGAACTGCTAACAAAATGAGCGCAATCCATTTCGATTTAAACCTACAAGAAATAATAAACTGAAAAATAGGCCTAACATGTGTAGGAATTCTTTTAACGACAATGGTTTTGCATTTGAAAAAATCACTGTCTCTTGGATGTTACTCGGTTGCTATGGAGGCAGTGGAAAAAATATTTGTAATGCAGTTATGCAGTGAGTGACCAAAGGGTATAGAAACTTGCATGTTCAAGGTATTCCCAAATTCCGCTGGGAGATTGAGTAAACCTTGCAATCTTTACTCGTGTTTTGTACTGGCTATGTTCTCCATAGTATTGTCACAGTTGATATAGACTAAACTGCGTTATATGCATTTTAAAACATGTTTAATATTTTTTTAAATACAATCCTTAAACTACAAAATCTTATCCGACCTGGGGATTGAACCCAGGTCCCCCACATTCCGGGAATAAGGGTGCCTTAGCCAACTAGACTAGGGAAACGCCAAAGTCGTTGATAGACGAGTGAGTGAGCCATGTGTTGAATACCCGGTATCATTCCCCATACTGGGCTAGATCCAGCCTTAGGTATAGGGGAGGAAAAAGGATGTTCCCGTTTACTCAACACATGGCTTGCTCACTCGTGTAACAACGACTTTGCCGTTTCCCTAGTTATAAGACAATGTGTTTGGTGGAGGTGCCGTGTACCAGGTTGTTATTTCCTAAACTAAAAGATTATTTATAATCTGCACAGATGGAGACTTTAAATATATTTATACTAATGTTGTATACTGTTAAATATAACTATTAACTAGGATGATATCAGCACCCTTACAATTTAATGGTTAGATTTTATTTTTAACAATTGTGAAAAAATATTTTTCAAAGCAAACTTTTAAATTTTATAAACAATTCATAAGAATATTAATTTTAAACCAATATAATAATGATCCATACCAAAATTAATTTGAAGGAGGCATTGTTTAATTTTATAGTTTTTCACATTTTGATTCTGTTTTGTTCTTGAATTCAATTAATCATGAACCTTGGGTCTACAACCAAGTTTTAACCATTCTTGAACGAAACATTGAACCGTCTAAATCATGCTTTACAACAATGTCGGGTTACATGGATTCTGCTCACCGATATCTAGGATACGAAACAGTTTTGTGCCTAGATTGCCGGGCTCAGCGTTTCTTCCTCTGCTTCTCCACTAGTTCCCGTCCTCCCCAACTTCACTTCCATCACCTGGTTTGAAGAGTTTAAGTGACGAGGTTCACACATTTATTTTGTGGATCTAGTTCAGACAATAACCTCGCGATATAAACGTCTTAGCCAGTGGCGGAACTTCGTTTCATGGGCCCGACCGCAAAATTTTTATGGGGGCTACCCTAACAGATACACACACACATAGACTCAGTGTAGAATTCAGGCTTTTCATCCCGGGGGTCTATATAATATCCCGGGTGTATTATATTATAGGGATCAAGTACGGAAGGCTTGGGGGGCGAAGTCCCCCCAACAATAGCGCCGCAGATGAAAATGTTAAAATCATGTTTTAAGAGTGCGTTTGGTGCATTTTAGAAAAAAGGTTGTGGGCTGAATGCAATACTAAAATATTGTAGTTTTTGTGTGTTGTGTTGTGGACGCTAAAAGTTCCTAAATATCCGCTAGATTTCACCTTCAAACCGTTAGATTCATAAAACGGTCATTTTAACAACGAAAACAAATACAATATTTTCCAAACAGGGTGAAATACTTTTTTTTAAACTATTTTTTTTTAAACGGGGCCCCTTAAACTAGCGGGCGCTTTCCGCCACTGGACTACGCTCTGTGAATTGGTTTGTGTAGTGTGGGATGTAGGGCCTACCTAGCCTCGCGTCGGTATCGTTGGCCTACTTTTTATCAAGAGGGGTCCTTAGATCTAGAAGACGCTCTTCAAGAGTTAGTTTAGTTACCGAGAACTGTAAAGAATATCTTACTCCGTCCAGAGTGAGGGGGAGGAGAGAGAGAGAGAGAGAGAGAGAGAGAGAGAGAGAGAGAGAGAGAGAGAGAGAGAGAGAGTTCACCCTCGTTCAACTTAAGATTCCTTCTCGTCAGCTCAGTTTTCCAATCACAAAATGTAAACCAGCCTTCACCAGAAAATGTTAAACCTCCTACAAACCAAGTGTCAACAAATAATTCGTGGCGTTATGAGATGCAACGTCAAGAACGAGACTCTCATTCGCGAGGTCCCAGGTCGATACCCGCCGCCGGCAATCCGCGATTGATTGGATACTGCTTAACGTCTCATATTAATGCACTTTGGCTTTTTATTTATTTATTTATTTTTTTATTTTTTATTTTTTTTAATTAATTAATTTATTTATTTATTTAACGTTTATCCTATTCAGTTATAAAAACTGATTTACAAAGGAGGACAACTAAATAAATCTAAAAAAATGCAGAAACAACAATAAACTACATTTAAGTAAATATTGAAATAGTAGCATTACAACAACAATGCATTAAAGACACAATTTTGGTAACAAATCAAATTGATATTAAATGCATTTAATGAATGAATCAAATATAAAAAAGGGTTCGAGACGATGATGGTGATAGTTGAGGATGAAGTATGAATAGAAGGGAGGAGGGAAACCCGTTACTTCACGTACAGCCTACTGCTTTCGAAAAGTACCATGGGGACCAACGGCTTAACCTCCCATCCGAAAAGACGGTGTAACTTTGACAGTCCATATAGGTTCCTCCACTAACCCGGACTGCCGAGCAGACGACAAGGAGAACGAAGCCGTTACACTAGCTCTCGAACGCTCCATCTGCTCTAACCAGCGGTATACGTGAGTTTCACGGCAGAGCGGTCACCCTCTCTACCCCTGACCACGCCCGATTCTGCTTAACGTCGGTGTTCGAGTGGGAATCGGTTAAACTACCTCGGTTAAACCGCTGGCAATCCAGACTGAAAATTATTCCAAAGTATTTGTCAGTTGTTTATAATTGGTCATTGTTTCCTTTTTAAAATTCCGGTCACTGATTGTTCATTGTTTGCTCGTCGATTACATTGGGGTCAATGGCGTTGGCTTGGTCCGCTTTAAACTTAAAATCCCCTACTGAAAACCAGTTATATGACAGAGTGTTTAGAATTATAGAAATCAATCCAGAAATTAAAAACATCCATCACGGGTATCGAACCCCGGTCTTCCCCCCGTTGCCCGGGTCGGGTGTTTACCCCTAAGCTACCGAGACGGTCAACTTCATAACATCTGGGGGTTTTTTGGTGCTTTGTAGACCTGAATCGAAGACTCTAAACACGAATTTTTTATTTTTAAAGACATCAAGTCCGACAACGGGAAACTCCCCCCCCCCCCCCCGCCCGTCAGCCCCTCTTCCTCTCTCATCAATCACCCCCCCCCCCCCCCCCAAGACAGACGGGGCCCCGAGTAACCCACGCGTTTTTATTGAATTGTGGGTTGCCAGTCTGAGCCTCGGGATTTATTCCTGGGAAGAATCTGGGTCCAGCCAGAGCGATATATTCCTCTGCTGATCGTGCAAGGCGAGGAAGAGGCAAGCCCGTTTAACATCAACTAGAAGAGGTGAATATATTCCCTCCAATAGGCCCAGAACCCCCCCCCCCTCTGCCGTCAGCCCCTCTTCCCCCTCTCATCAATCACCCCCCCCCCCCCAAGACAGACGGGCCAGAGTAACCCACGCGTTTGATTGAATTGTGTTGCCAGTCTGAGCCTCGGGTTTATTCCTGGGAAGAATCTGGTCCAGCCAGAGCGATAAAATTTCCTCTGCTGATCGTGCAAGGCGAGGAGAGAGGCCCCAAATCCAGCAACATCAACTAGAAGAGGTGAATATATTCCTCCAATAGGCGAGGACCCCCTCCCCCCCCCCGCCCGTCAGCCCCTCTTTCCTCTCTCATCAATCACCCCCCCCCCCCCAAGACAGACGGGCCAGAGTAACCCACGCGTTTGATTGAATTGTGTTTTCCAGTCTGAGCCTCGGGGGTTTTTTTTCCTGGGGAAAAAATCGGTCCAGCCAGAGCGATATATTCCTCTGCTGATCGTGCAAGGCGAGGAGAGAGGCCAAGCCCCGCAACATCAACTAGAAGAGGTTTAATATATTTCCTCCAATAGGCGAGAACTCCCCCCCCCGCCCGTCACCCCTCTTCCTCTCTCATCAATCACCCCCCCCCCCAAGACAGACGGGCCAGAGTAACCCACGCGTTTGATTGAATTGTGTTTTCCAAATCTGAGCCTCGGGGTTTATTCCTGGAAGAATCTGGTCCAGCCAGAAGCGATATATTCCTCTGCTGATCGTGCAAGGGGAGGAGAGAGGCAAGCCGTCAACATCAACTAGAAGAGGTGAATAATTCCTCCAATAGGCCCGGGAAATCCCCCCCCCCGCCGTCGCCCTCTTCCTCTCTCATCATCCCCCCCCCCCCAAACAGCGGCCAGAGTAACCCACGCTTTATTGAAATTTTGTTGCCCGTCTT
>JAMZAV010007234.1:0-32714 GCA_024449915.1 Sweltsa coloradensis | reverse complement strand
GAAAAACATCCGAATCCAATGCTGATGAAACATTTATTTAATTTAAAAAATTAAAAAAAAACAATGACTTTGTAGTGATGTTGCACGGGCGTGCATTTCATGAGTCTACAAAAGCGAGCTAACAGCAATGCTAGTCTGTCATCACCATCTCTATTCTCTAACTTTTTCCTCCGTGCCCCTAGTAAGATGCAACCTTCAACTCTCAAGTGTCTAAAGGGTGCCTAGCGAACGCAAGGTAGTTACACAACCCGTTTTCAAAAACATTATTTGAAAAGGAACAATGTTTTCGGTGTTGTGACCCGTCCTGGATGGGTCGTAAGACCGAATGTTTCGGTGTTGTGGCACATACTGGATAGGTCGTAACACCGAAATGTTTCGGTGTTGTGACCCGTCCTGGATGGGTCGTAAGACCGAATCATTCGGCATTGCGGCGTCAAAGCTTTCGGTGTTGTGGAGATTGTGTGATGTGGGTATTCGGAGCAAAGTCACCCGTTCGTCTTATGGCCCATCTAGATAGGTCGTTCGTCACAATTTGAAAAGTTGTGATGAACGACCCATCCTGCTAGTGCCACAACACCGAATTTTTCGGTCTTGTGGCAATTTGTGTGCTGTGGATACCTCTGTCGAAAATATTCGGTCTTGTGGCATAGTCTGTTTTTCGGTGTTGTGGGTATTGTGTGCAGTGGATATTCGGTGATGTGGCCCCGACCCGTTGATAACTAACTGCTAAAAGTTAAGCGTTATCGTTTATTTGTGTCATACTTTTACTGACTTTATCTCTTAGTTTTCACCACATAACGCACACCAAACGTTAAGGGTACGCGTCCTTCTCTAAAGCTATATACCCTGTTACAATAATTAAATTTTAACACTTCTTAAGTTTTCATGCAACTTCAGGACATATAAATAAGTAAATAAAGTGCACAAGTATATCTAATGCCAACCTAAAAGTCTTAACATATTTTTTTTATGGCACGGTCCACTTTAAATAAATGCCCCTCACAGAAAGTCAGTTATGTCCCACAGCAGCTACAATCAAAATTATTTATTTATTTATTGGAATTTGGATAAATTTAACACAATTTAAAAAATGAATATTTTTATGGATAATCGTGAATTGTGTTTTCATGATAAATTTCGCACATTATTATGTTTTCAGGCGGTGCAAATGAGACATAAAAACTCACGTCATCAATGCCATTACACCTCCATTTAAAACTGAGGAAGTACAACACGACGAAAATTGATCCTGTAGCCTCCTTTGCTATAGATTGTAGCGTGCTACCGATAAGCCACAAGGACGCTGGCGAACACCCTCTCAGGACTCCAATAATAAAAAATACAGCTCCTGAGCGACTCTCATGAACTTTCTTTGGTTCTTGAATTAATTAATTGTCTTTCAAGTGAAAGATTTTCGTCAGTTCTTCAAAGTTGACACCTTAACAATCATGATGTTAATAATAGTGGTAGTCACCATTCAAATAAGACCCTATTCACACGGACGACGCTGAATAAAATAACATATTATAATCTATAGGTAGTAGTCTCAATTAAGCAAAATAGAAACCGAAATGTATTTCATTACAAATATTTGTCCAAGATAACTTGTAATATTTAAAGGGGCTATTAGATTACCCCCAAAAATTATTTTTACCACATAATCTTAAGCATTATAACACACTAAAATGACCGTTTAAAAATTATATCTTGTTACTGTGACTTAACAAATTTTTTAATTTTTTGATCTAGAAATTTGAGAAAATGTGTGTTTTGGGAATTTTCTTAAATCGGCTTAAAGTTGCTTATTTTTTTATTTATTTATTTAATTATAGACTAATACAAAATATATAATAGCACCTTAATAATGTGATATTAATTTCTCATTCAAAACTAATTGGTTACAAAAAATATCTGGTATATTTGTCACACATAACGTTATCACACTGTACGCGACGCTAAAATGTGCATTAAGACATAAGAACCGCAAATAGCAGGCAATAAAAACGTTGCATTATTTACGACCAGTCTGTGCTTCGCTCTTGATCTCCGCAACACGCCGTCCTCTCGCGAATATTACCTCCATTCTTTGTGCGGTATCACATAGATCTCTCGGTGGATACCACCGCCTACAGATATTGGCATAACGAGAACGCGAAGGCGAAGCGAACGAAGACAGACTAGAATGTTCGAGTCTGAGATTCCGTCTCATTCCTAGCACACGAGATTCCGCACAGAGAGCGGAAGACGATCCCGTGCCATGGCGGAGAATGTGACCACGTTGTAAGATAGGACGCCGTGAAGTGAAGTTTCAAACTTAATGTGCTTGCATATTGCTGCATTTTAATAGGGCAACTTAACACCATCACGTAATACGTATCATGTTTGACTCGATTACATGGTGAAATATCGAGAAAGATTAATCTAAAAAACTTTTTATGTTTTTAGTGAGTAAATCCTATGTATAATAAAAATGATAAGATTTATTTTCATTTTTTTTTAGTACATTTGGGCAAAAAAAAAATATATATTATATATATATATGTTAAGTTTACTTTCTATACGGAAATAATCACGCTTATTGGATGTTTAAAACAATATTTAATTAAAACTTATAACTACTTATATATATAGAATTTTTATTTTTTTAAACTCTGGTTGTACAGAAACAAATTGTTTACAGCCACTAATAAATTTACATTAATTGATTACCAAATTGTAAAAAAGAAAACACACATAAAACGGGTCGGGGCCACATCCACCGATACCACTGCACACAATTACCCACAACACCGAAATTCACGATTGAAAAATGTTAAATATTTCTGAATGGGTCGTAAGACCGATAATTTTATTTTCAGAGTCCAAACACAGAATAGGCCACAATCACCGATATCCGCAACAACACAATCGCCACCGACCGAAAAATCGTTAAAGTCTAAAGTAGTTGTGAAGACGACCCGTCCTGCTAGGGCCTCCAACACGGAATTCTTTCGGTCTTGTGGCAATTGTGTGCTGTGGATACCTGTGTCACAACACCGAAGAATGCGGTCTTACGACCCATCCAGTATGTTCCCACAACCACCGAAATTTTTCGGTCTTTACGACAGGGCATGCCAAAAACAAAACCAATTCTGAAATACTTAAACATTTTTCACTGTGAATTCGGTGTTGTGGGTATTGTGTGCAGTGGATATTTCGGTGATGTGATGATCAAAAACGATGTTTTTGAAACGTCACTGTTTCACGCACGCCTGCCTAAACTCCTCTATGCAACCCGCCTAGACTTAGGCGAGTTGAAGGTAGGCATCTGAAAGGGCGCGACACTGTCCGCCTACTGACTATTGGTTGCTCCTGTACTAAGGTTATCCCTAGTTGGGCGCTACTGGTCAAATCTACGCGGGATCTATCACGAACTCGTATGGGATAAAGTGCTCCTCGTAAGCTGACAAATTGTCATACGTAGGAGTCTGTGCTGAAGGGCTGTTCTCTTTTAGACCTTCTAAAATATATCAATTCACGACGAAATGTACTGAAACAAAGATAAATTATAAATCCACTATGTTATCCCTCTGCGGACCCAAGGGTTCCTACGCACTGTATTGGAAGGTAAGCTTGAGCCCTTAGGTGTCTCATCTCCAACCGTTGTTACCTAAGTTACGCTTTTTAGGTTTACGTATAACGCCTTTGCATATTACGTTTGGAAATCATTCATAGATAGGTTTTACGTGAGACTAGCCGTTCTTCTTCAATGGTCTCTTCATGCTATATTCGTTTTTCAAGCGACTTTACTTTGGGAACCAAAAACCTTTATCACCATAAAAATCCTTAAATCCCATCGTGTGGTGGTATCCAATCATCCCCTAAATGAAAATGTTAATAATTGAATTTAGAAAAATCGTTTTATTAATTCTAAACCTAACAACCATGGTATTTAATTAAACATATTTATTGTAATATTTAAAATAAAAAATGTTTTTTAAATTGATAGCAAATAGTTTTAAGGGCCATTCAGACGCTGAAAATGACTTCATTGAAGAGTTGTTCTTGTAAATAAATTATTAAATAACATGTATTAGGCTATGAAAAAAAACAAAAAAACAAAATTTGTCCCTATTTTCCGGGGCGTACCGGCTGTTTAAATTTGATATTGCGCCAATTGCACTAAATGCCTATCCAGTCCAATTTCAAACGGCTTTTCAGATTAATCTTCATTTTTAAAATTAATTCGTCATCTCTTTGTTCATATAGTGAACAAGTTTCCGTAGGTTATATGCGGAAGGGATTACAACTTACAAAGTTATGAATTGTTTTTATTTTAAAACCCCTTGAGTTGAGTGGTTGGGCGCAAATTTTTATGGGTCAAATAAAAAAATCCAAAGCTTGTAGTCCCTTCCGCAAAACCTTTACGAAACTTTTCACTATCTGAACAAAGAGATGACGAAATTATAAAAAAAAAATGAGCTAATCTGAAAAGCCCGTTTTTGAATTGGACTTGATAGTGCAATAAGTCGCAATAATGCAAATTTAACAGCCTGGGGGGGGGTTTGTGGGGGGGGAGGGGGGGAGGTCCGCCCCAAAATGGACAATATATATTTTTTTCATAGTCTAACATGTTAATTTAATAATATTACAAAAAGTAACTTTCATGAGTAAATTTAGCGTCTATCAATTTTAAGTCGTTTTTTTTGGGGGGGGGAGGATAGGGGGGAATAGTTCGTAGTCTTATTTCTATTGGTACAATAATGTTTTATTTCTCTCGTTGTTATAAATAGAATTAAATAGAGCGTAGTTTAAAACCATAAGACAATAATGGCTATAAGTGTATATACCTGTGTATGGTAAACGTACATAAAATTCAGATAAATGACACAGAAACGTGTGGCTTCAAATTGTACAATAACCTCTTATGCAGTTGTGGCTTATAAACTTTGCTCTATCTACTTACAAATCTACAACATTGTGACAAACATAAAACATATTGTGGCAAGTAGAGATGAAACGTTTACGAATATATTTTCAAAAATACAAATTTTGACTTAACCCCATTACTCATAATTTTTTTAACAATTAAAAAACCTATCCAGGCTAGTATTACAGTTTAAGGAAACGCCAAAGTCATTGTAAAACGAGTTCAATGTGAGTAAACCGGAAACATTTGCATTTTACTATGATAGGCCTAGGGAAGAGAGATAGTAGAGACACTGCTGGATCCAGCCTTAGGGAGGGGGAGGAAAGGGAATGTTTACATGGATTCTCAAACATGGCTCGCTCTTCGTCCTAATGCAGTGGCGTAAATGAGAACCCGACGCCCCCAGGGAGCAGGTGGGGGTTCGGTGTGTAAAGAGGCCCGTCCGCAAAACGAGCAGATCTTTTTTTATTGTCATAAACATTTTCAAATGTGTCTATTTTTACACACAAGAAAACTTATACATTATTTTAACAACTAAATCATACACACATTGCATCTCCATTCTCTAGTTAAAATTTTTTACTTGAGTTTTGTTTATTTACACTGTTAAACATCGAATAAACAATTGCATGTTGGTAAATGTTGGGACCCCTACTAGCTTTCGAAAGCTTCTTCAGAGCGAAATAACACGTAAAAATATTTTGGAATGGGGTTAAGATAAGTAAAATGCAAATTTCATGTAAATATATATTTTCTTCAGCTGTACCAAAAGCGCGTGGCACTCGTAGCAGTATCAATTACTCTGTACATACATTTCTTCGATGAAAGCAGTATTACACATCAACGACATGTTGGAGGGGTTTCGAAGATCAACCTGAAATATTTCTCCAATATACGGAGAGTGCACAAACTTAAATAGAAAATAGTAAGATTTCAGTTTATAAGATTTTTTGTATCGTACCCACAAAAAGAGACAGGTCTAAGTTTCATAGATTTCAGGTCCTCTGAAAATTTCATCAGGATCGAGTAGCCATTTTCCGGTAGTGCGCGAACAGACCCAAACTTTAAAAAAAAACAACTACCCGAGGTATTTTTCTCATAGTCAAAGAAAGTCTTCACTACGAAAGCAACGTTGATCACTCCAATAAAAGACCAAAGGTACCAAAGGGAGGGGGAGTAGTAGTTTTACACGGAAATCAGTACTTATAATTAAGCCCAGTAGTTTACAGCAATTAAATAATTTTATGGTGATATGGGGCATATATCTAAAATTAATCTGATGATTTCTGTGATCGCTTTTGACTCATTACCTAGGGGTCCCGTCCCGAAACGTTTCTTGCGGGGCAATTTGGCGGTACGCCTTGGTTCAATAATCCGTTTGAATAATGATTAGATTGCGAATTGTGTTATTGTATTTACTATATTTTTTTAAGTTCTGAGCGCCATTGTGTGTCTGGCGGTGCGTAGGGTTTTTTGATACTTATCTTTTTGTCGCAAATAAAATACAGTATCGGTACGGTCAATTATTGTCTCAATATACTGATAGCATGCATTTGCTAATCCTCCCCCCCCCCCTCCTCCTCGTCTCGCACACTACAATAATTCACAATATAATAATTTGCTGGCATTTTTATGCATGTATTACTAGTACAGTAATATACTTACAAGTAAGACAAGACAATAGTGTTCCCCGCTTAGGCATGAACTAAGATATTAGAAAATAATGGTATTTTTTTTGTTTTAATAACATTAACTTCTGGATTATACTTTCAAAATGCGTGAATCGTGTGAGAAATCGTAATATATATTTAATGTTAGTAATGATTTTAATTCTAGTATTGCCATTCATAAAATGCTAAAATAAATTATTGTTGAACCCAGAACAACGTCGTTAACAACGCACTGACCCAGTGACACTGTTCGATTCACATCGCGCAATTATATAGTATCTCATCCAGGTGCATTCGTTAACCGTGGCGGCCGGGGCGGCGCCTTATTTGCTACTAAATTAGAGGCCCTGGCTGAGATTTTATGTACAACCAGGAGCAACCTATAGGCTAACATGTAAAACTGGACCTATGTATGCTCAATTTTATTTTTAGCTGTTCTGTTTTCTTACCCCCTTCGCCCTTTATACACTATTCAGAGATGTATTCTAAATCTTTCCAGTTCTATCACAGAAATAAAGTGAATAAATCATCTTCGTTGTCAGATTAAATAGTTGAAAGTGTTTGTCTTATTTAACACATAAAAAAATGCAAAAACTTGCAAAAAAGGGGCCCAAAGCCGAAAACGAGGAAGATACAAGTGGCTCAACTGCATAAGTGGTGAGATCTAAAGTGTGGCCAAGCCCATTAATTTTGTCTAAAATAATAAATATATTTATTAATTGTATAATAATTAAATACATTATCGGGATATCCATACATTCTTATCCTAACAATAATTATGAAATAATTATATTGACAAAAATAACAAAATATTAATAAATTTATTGAGACATTTACAATGTGGAACTATCAAAATTAACAGACGCCGATTCCCATTCAAAATTAAAAGCTTGGTCGATGGATTTTGTTTTTTTTTTTGGGGGAAAAATTGGTTATGTTTTTGTTAGTCAGTAACGCAACCAAGTAAAAATTCATCGACCCAGCCTTTTAAGTTTTTGAATGGCGTCTTGTTAATTTTTGATATTTTCCACATGTAAATGTTTCAATTCCATTTCATGTAATGTTTATGTTATTTTTGTTAATATATTTATTTCATAATTATAGTTAGGTAATAATATGGATATTGATTATTATTAATTTTTTTTATACAATTAATAAATATATTTATTATTTTCAACAAAATAATGGTGCTTAGTCCACACTAGATCTCACCACTTTATGCAGTTGAGCACTTGTATCTTCCTCGTTTTTGGCTTGGGCCCCCTTTTTTGCAAGTTTTTGCATTTTTGTAGGTATATCAATAATTTTTGTAGAATGGGGCTAACCACGGTATGGATGTGTAGGCACATCCAGTAGAGACAAATTACTATTATTTACAATGATTCAAATAAAATCTGCACTCATTGATAATTAACAAGGTTTGGAGCATCTCAGTTATTTATAATTTTTTTGCTTATCTAAGCCTTCCCGGTCAATTTAATCCAATTACCGGTTTGTGTATTCACATGGCCACAAGAGTATGACTTTGATCATCGTGTTGCAACATTTTGGCTTCTCTAACATTATCCATTGCTTAGCAAAACACGAATTGAAAAATTTGTTATTTTTTGCATTATATCTAAGCTCTGGTTCTTCTAATCCAAATTACCGGTTTGTCAAGAACCTGGCCACTGAGATGACTGACATCGGTGCAAATGTGGCTTCATCTAACATTCCATTGAGTGCCCACAAACGATACTAATGCCGTACAGCCAGACAGCCAAGCCCGAGAGAAAGTATGGCGGGGGGGGGGGGGGGAACAGATCTTAACGTCTCAAAGAACTTCTAGACAGGCATCATCAGGATCGGGATGAAACTTGAAATGGGT
Source organism: Sweltsa coloradensis (assembly GCA_024449915.1). Lineage (NCBI taxonomy): Eukaryota > Metazoa > Arthropoda > Insecta > Plecoptera > Chloroperlidae > Sweltsa > Sweltsa coloradensis. Next base: position 24,268 of record JAMZAV010007234.1, on the reverse strand, counting down.
TCATCTCATAGTAAAATCCCCGTCGATTGAAGCAAGTTTTGCAGTTTTTTATTTGCCACATGGTTTCGCGTCGGCGCACAGTGTTAAGTGCTAAGTAGGGCGTGCGGTAATAGGCCGCTAGTGGAAGCGGGAGCCGCGCGTGGCTTGGCCCGGTGCGCGTTCTGCGCACCTTTGATGATTCGGACACCTTGCAGTTCTTTTGAATGTATTATTAATTGCGTTTTGTTGTTTAACTGTTGCATACTAACTAGTAACTAGTATAAGGCCGTAGTGAATAGACGTAACACTGTGACATCTATTAGTTACTATTATGTACTATTCAGAAATTAAAAAAAGTCCGCCCCAACCGGGAATCAGACCATAATAGGCTAACTCATAATAAGCTACAGATTCTTTTCTTTCTAGAATATGTCCAATACAAATCGGCACATGGAAATATGACTGTGGGCTATAGTAGTTTCACACAAATCTTTTGATAATAATACAAAGTGGAGAGGAAACTGTTTAGATTTAAAGCTACGTAATATTACAGTGGGTGAATAATCGTTTTCCCGATATTATGGACAGAATCGCAGTGATGACATGATGGCAATGACAGGGAACAGAAAATTGAAATCTATCCGCCCTAAAATATCTGCACATCTATAAGTAATAGTTTATATTTTAAAACCTCCCTCTTGCTATACAACGGTTTAATGATCATTGCCCTAAGTTTATAATATTACTGTAGATTCATCGCAAGATTGGTTGTTTTACTTTAAAAATGATTAGGACGCTAACTATGTACTGCATAAACATGCGTCGAAATTATTACAATATTGGGGGGGGGGTGGGGGGGGCAAGAAGGATTGCAATGCAATACTATCGGTTTGACTGACGGATTGACCGCCCTGGCACAATGTTTTATTGCGACTGCCCCCCTGCATATATCATGACTAACAACATATTATATCATTATACTAGCTCCTACACATTGATCTAATAAATATTATTGTAAACGACCTATATTCTGAAAAAGTATAAGTTCAATAATGTTTGGCACTAAAGTGTTTACCCGCCCAAATACCGTGCAACTTGACATCAGGCAACGTAAACAATACATTATAGCACCTTCTTCCCCACTACATCCTCTTTACGCTGGCGACGATGCTGCTATAAGTGCTAATTTGGGTTTGCGTTAGAACGCGGTTGTTAACTTTCTTCAAATAGTATTTCTGTCCATCTCCGAAACGATAGACCTACACTAAGCGTCGGGGGAAGTGGCCACCTGGCATAGCCCTTTGTACTTACTTTTACAAGGTCCTAGTTTTTTTATTTTTTATTTGTAGAATCAGAGCTTATATATATGTTTCCATGCTAATATCAAATCCATTTCTCTTAAGGAGTGTAACAGGGAGGAAATCGTAATTAAAATGCACCCAATTAGCATGTGCTTCTTTGGCGACATCGTGCATCTTTACCTACCAGTCGGGCCATGACATTATATGATGGACGTCGTACATAAAAATCTCAGGACTTTGTAAAAGACCCCGTCTGGACCGCGGGTAGAATTGGTCCTAGAGGCATGGCTCTGCTAATCGTAAAGGCGATTCCAAGAGAAAAGTCCACCTCACAAACATCAGCTAGTATGAAGGGTAGTATTTTACTCCCCGCATATAGAGGGCGAGCTCTGGCTAATCGTCGTCGAGGACCTTGCCCACTATTCCCTTGACGACCCCTCGACGACGACGAACGACAATGACCACCGAACGAACGATGACGAAGACAATGACGACGCGACGTGAGAACCCCCCTTTCCCTCCCCCTTACCACTGGCTGGGTTCTGACATGGGCTCCTCCTAAACCCCCCCCCCTAAGTTAGAGTGGTGCATTATGACCTAAGCGCCTGTCAGAAGACATTGAGAAAATCGCGCGAGTTGGCTTCGCGCGAGTAACCTCTGGGAGTTAGGCCTACACTTGTTTACATGGACGCACCGCCTCCCTCGTCAGACGGTGAGCCAGCTCGCGTCGAGCTCGCGCCAATCGCTACGAAAAGATGTCCACTTGTTTCAACTTCCTAGCAAGTCGAGGTTAGCGAGAGCCAATCAGAACCCACTACCATAACACGTGACAGTGAACAACATAGTTGGGCGTGGTTTGTTACCTTCATTGAGCTGTCGTGTGACAAGGATGGTAATAAACTCGCGCGAGCCACCTCGCGCGATTTTCTCAATCGTGTGACAGCCGCTTAACGGTGACGCGTTCCTTAAATCAAATAAACAACAAAAAAAAACCACTTTGTATAAAGAGACAATTGCAGAATGGCATTTTTGGTTTTAACACGATATGCATCTGAGCAGATGGCAAGTAAAAATTACTTAATAAACAAAGGTGTTCAGCCTAATCGTGACGTCACATGCCCTATGCGGCGTTGCGCGGGAAAGAGTCAAGGTTCAACCAAAGATTTTATTCACTCTTTGTATCTCAATAGAATTGATAATATTTACGTTTGATTGGTGTTGAAATTACGGCAACAATGTTTTTTAAGTGATTAGTTCCCATATAGTCCGTAAAACCGCGCCCATATTTGGAGTAAAAAGCCTTCTATACCTAGATTAGGCACTTATGTGAGGAGGAAGTAACAAAAGTGAACTGTGAGTGACCTTGAACGTGTGTTTTCAACCAATCTTTTATACCATGCTTCGTAACCCGACAAAATTTGGAGTTAGTATAAGGGCCTAGGAACAAAATTCCCTGATGATTTTTCTTAGATGTGTTTTAAAAGTTTTATAAAGGTCTGGCCGTCTTAAACTCGAAAACATACCCGAAATCCAATGGCTGAGTGAAACATTTATTTAGAATTAAAAAAAATTAAATACAACAATGACTTTTGTAGTGATGTTGCACTGGGCGTGCATTTCATGTGTCTAGAAAAGCGAGCTAACAGCAATGCTAGTCTGTCAATCACCGTATTTCTCGTAAGTCTCTAACATTTTCCTCCGGCACCTAGTAAGAATGCAACCTTCAACTCTCAAGTGTCTAAAGGTTGCCTAGCGAACGCAAGGTAGTTACACAAACCCGTTTCAAAACATTATTTGAAAAGGGAATCATGTTTCGCGGTGTTGTGACCCCGTCCTGGATGGGTCTAAGACCGAATGTTTCGGTGTTGTGGCACATACTGGATAGGTTCGTAACACCGAAATGTTTCGGTGTTGTGACCCGTCCTGGATGGGTCGTAAGACCGAATCATTCGGCATTGCGGCGTCAAAGCTTTCGGTGTTGTGGAGATTGTGTGATGTGGGTATTCGGAGCAAAGTCACCCGTTTTCGGTCTTATGGCCCATCTAGATAGGTCGTTCGTCACAATTTTGAAAAGTTGTGATGAACGACCCATCCTGCTAGTGCCACATTACCGAATTTTTTCGGTATTGTGGCAATTGTGTGCTGTGGATACCTCTGTCGAAAATATTCGGTCTTGTGGCATAGTCTGTTTTTCGGTGTTTGTGGGTATTGTGTGCAGTGGATATTCGGTGATGTGGCCCCGACCCCATAAAAACAACACGTATGAATATTTTGCCAAGTTTAAAACCTAATTTGTAGATCAAAACATAATTCGATTTTTGAAAGAAGTCGTCATTCTACTCCATCAATCTATACAATGAAAATGCACAATTTTGTATGTTATGTATACACGCTTCTTAATACAGACTGTGCTTCTTTAAAAAAAAAATATTTACTTAAACCTTGCTTTCATTCATTCCTTGGTGTCGATAAACATACAGATCCTGGGAAATAAATCAACTATTTAAGTCGTACAACTCCACCGCTCTCGATAAATAATATGACCACGAACAACAATAATTAATCTGAATTTAACTTTTATAAAATGTTTTATGAATGTGATTAAAACCCTAATTATTATTATTGTTTATAAAATCACGTTTAATTTTTCATGATTTGTCTCACGCAACAAGGAAACGGCTAAAAATTTCATAAAATTGTATTCTGTATAAAAATGTGGAAGAAGAGTTCAATATCCTCCTATCTAACGGTAGGTCGCATCGTGTGCACGGCACCGTACTATATCCTTGCCGTTCTCTATACTACAGACTGCGACAATGTTGTTTAGTATTAGCCGGCGTATAAAGAATTGACCATTAGGGCTGGCCTGGTGGGATCTCGCCAGATTGCATCCTCCTCCCCGTCCCCGAACTCGACAACGATATGTCCGTCCACCATTATACATTATTTACGTATTATTTATTTACGCCTTGTGTTTCTAGTTCCCTGGACGTAAGCTAGGGAGATCACACTCTAGGTATTTCAAGAAAATAGACTGGGGTACTTTGCACTGAGACGTCGCTGCAATCCCACACAACCGGGTTTAAAGAGAATGGGTTGATGTGGTTAGTTAGACAAATATACATTAATAATAAGTTTACTACTTTAAAATACGCAACACGATTGAGATGCAAAAAGTATACTTTGTACAGATTAGTAAATAGTAAACACGAAATGAGTGGGAAACATTCAATGAGCCTGCCACGTGTTCATATAAGTGGTTAATTGGAAATTTATTAATATATAAATAATTATACGAGTGAGCGCAACGAACGAAGTGGTACAACGCCACTTTTTCGGCTTTTTAGTGATTCTGTGGGTCTGTCTGTCTATCTGTATGTCTGTGTGTACATCGAAAATCAGCCGAATGGCTGAACAGATTGCGATGAAATTTTAAACAGACATCCGGTACGAGTTTACTGAGAACTGCTAACAAAATCAGCTGGATCTATTCCGATTTAAACCTACAAGAAAAAATAAATTGAAAACTAGACTGCTCATGCGTAGGAAATATTTTAACAATGGTTTTGGTTTTGAAAAAAAAAATTGTTATTTGCCCGGCCGTGAAAATGCAGTGCCCAAGGTGTATCGAATCTTACACGCTCAAGTACCTTGCAATCTTTACACGTATTTTGTACGGGCTATGTTACCCATAGTATATGGTCACAGATGATAGACTACACTGCGTTATATGCATTTCATAACATGTTTAATAACTTTTAAAAATACAATCCAGAAATTACAAAATATTTCCTGACAAGGGGATTGAACTCAGGTCTTCCCCATTTCGGGTATAAGGGCGCCTTAGCCAACTAGACTAGGAAAACGCCAAAGTCGTTGTTAGACGAGTGAGCGAGTCATGTGTTGAGTACCCATCAGGAACATTTGCATTTAAGTTTTTTATTAAGTTATTATAAAGTGTATTATGTTTTTTTTATATTTGGATGAGCGAAGCGATGACTTCAATTTCACTGACCCCCAAAAAATTAGCCCGGGTGTTTTTTTTTTTTTTTTTTTTTTTTTGTCTTTTTGTTTGCCCTCTACCGGGCGAACGGCATATGCGATCTTGATGAAAATTTCAGGGGACCTTCGAAATCTCTGAACTTAGACTTGCTACGTTTTAGGGTACAATCGAAGAAATATTTGTCATGAATATCGTACTTTTACGATTTTTTTCGATTTAAAGTGCGATATTTTCGTGACATTTGGGCCGATTCTGACCAAACGGGTGGGACTACAACGTTCATATTTCACACGGACATTAAGGTTATGGTTATGTATTGCTTTTTGAAAGAAAAAAGTTGAAAAAGTTATACAGAATCCATAGAAAAAAAGGTTTTAATATGAGTTTTTTAAGGTTTATAATAAGAATTAACCAGTTACAATAGAAACTTGACAACAATCACCTTCAGCTACAATGCATTCACAAAGCACTTGCAAAGAAAAAGTGGTCCCATGCAAACTAAAAACTTACAAAAAAGCTCATCCATCAACGCTTCGGGAATTTAGCGTTTTTCTAGTGGTATAAATAAAAGGGTTTTTAAGTTAAGTTGAAATAGGGGCGCGTCAACTGTAAGGCCATAATGCGCAGTTCTAGCCTATGATAGACTATAGGTAGGCCTTAGGTTGGGGGAAGAAAGGGAATGTTACCGGGTAATCAACACATAGCTCACTCACTCGTCTCACAACAACTTTGGCGTTTTGACTAGTTAAACAAATACATTTTGTATTTGGGTTTTACTCAAGAGTTGCTAAATTTACAACCCTTTACATATTTAATGCCGTTCTGGGTAGATTAAAAATACGAATATATTAATTATTGTTGGTTTTATAACAAATTTCAATAATCAAAATCAAATCAACGAAATCAAATTAAACCTTCATTGGATGAGCGAAGCGAAGACTTCAATTTCGCTTTCGTTTTTTTCCCACTTACGTTACCCCAAGAAAAATAGTTCGGGTGTTTTGTTTTTGTTCGTTTTTTTGTCTGTTTGTTCGCTCTCTACCGGGCAAACGGCATATGCGATCTTAATGAAAATTGGAGGGGACCTTCGAAATCTCTGAACTTGGACCTGCCACGTTTTTGGGTATAATTGAAGAAATATTTTTCATGAATATAGTACTTTTACGATTTTTAAATTATTTTAATGAGATATTGTCGTGATATTTGGCAAACGGCTACTCCGATATTAATGAAACTTTATGGGAACGTTTAAAATTACTGAAATTATATATGTTATGATTAAGAGACATTTGAAAAAATTTTTCTTATAGAAATTTTGTTGTACTTTTACGATTCCCCCCCCCCCCCCGGTTTTTAATACGATATTTTCGTGATATTTGGACCGATTCTGACCAAATGGGTGGGCTACTACGTTCAGTTCATATTTTACATTGGCATAAAGATTATGGTGATGTAGTGCCTCTTGAAAGAAAATGTTGAAAATGTTGGTCGAAATTCATAGAAGTGAAGGTTTTAATATAAGCCTTTAACAGGTGTATTAACAAGTAATATCAAGTAACTATAGAAAAGTAATGAGATTTCTCTAAAAAAACGTAATCATTGGACAGAAATATTCCAAAAAAGCTCATCAATCAACGCGACTGGAAAATGCGTTCGCGAAGCGGCCTAGTAATAAATGAATATTAGTTCGCGAAGCGGCCTAGTAATCCCCTTTCTAGCAAGCAAGAGTTTTTGAAGTGCGGTATATTTTTGTAATGTGCGTATTGCGTATTTGTTGTTATCATTTAATTCGATGACAACTTATGGAACTAAATACTGAATTTTAAAAATCAGTTTAAATGCCAATAACATTAAGGGATTTAAATAAATCAAGAGACATTCCCGTATTTCGTATTGATACAATCCAGAAATTAAAGAATTTAGATCTACTGGGGATGGCAACACAGTTATAAACAAATTAATGATATTGAATCATTTTGAATTAAAATGAAAGATGTTCTTGTACACCTACATAAATATGATGTAAACCCAAAGATATGATGGCTCCGTGGTAAAGTGGTTCTGACAAATCGTATTTGTGTTAGTCGCAATAATTTATTTTATTCTGGAACTAGGCAAATGCAGTGTTTGAGTTTGTCATTAGGCTTGGGCATATGTGGTAGAAAGAGAAACCTAGTATAAATAGCTTGAAAATACAAATTTAGGCGATAAGAGTCCCAACCAAACATTTCCCTTTCGCATGGAGATGAATGTGTGTCTAAACGCGGTCGTTACCGTATCTCTGGAAAGCTTGTGACGTGTTTATCATGTGAGGGTCGGGTTGCCCCTGAAGTTTGAAAGAACCTTTGAATTTATTTTTATTTGTGAGAGGAAAGTGTTGGCTTTCACGGACTCATATTGACCCTTGATGTAATATTAATCTCACTCGGGGCCTCGTAGTTGTGTAGATTCGACTGCGACTGCGGCAGCGCTATGATGGATGATAGAAATGAACGCGGGAGTCCATAGCTTACGGCGGTCCCACCACTTCCGTCTCCTGACACGCTATCGCCAGCCGTATTGACAATCGACATCGTACAATATTAATCTTACTTCATAGCCTGTTGCAGATCGCTCACGTAAAATACGAGGGTATGACGATTCACATGTTATCGGTGTCAGGCAGAAGGGGAATGCGCGAATAAAATTTTACAGTAAAATGTACAAAATGGCGAATTCCCTATTAGAATTTGTACAATGCTTCACCGATTTCATTATTATTAATTATGATGTTATAATTATTGTGGAAAAGATAAATAAAAAGGGGTACTTGTTCATTATCGGGACCCCCAAAAAGTGAAAAGTAGGTTAGTGGGGGGGGGGGGGGGGAATTGTCACCCAACCCCACTAAACCTACTTTCCTTTTTTCGGGGTCCCTATAATGAACAAGTACCGAAAAAATTATCGCACTGTCCCACAGAAAATCAGTTATTAAACATTGTGGGTAGAAAAACGTTTTCGTATAAGGATGCCTGCTGTAGGGAACACGCTATTTAAATCGTAGTGACCCTCTCCAGGTTACACTGGGTGACGATGGTAGCAATCTACCCTTTAAATTTTACTATCGACAGGCCTTCGGCGGAAATATTACATCATGATTAGCCCTTACGGACTTTATTATATGTGTCGCTTGTTGGTCTTCGGGTGGTTCGTTGGTCGTGGCTAGCGTGTCTGCTTCCAATGCCGAAAGTTCACGGTTCGATACCCGCTCTTGGCAGAAGTTTTTAAACTTCTGATTTGGACTTTAGTCCATCAGTTCTTGTCTTCTCTTAGGAAAAGTAAACGGTGACTTTGGAGCCGTCCTAGCAACGAGGCACATAATAAATTCAAAGTTGTTCTGAATCGGCCTTGTTAATTTTGGCGTTGATCCACGGGTGTTCGCACTGCATGGTCATACCACTGATTGATATACTTCTCATTAAAAATATCGATCTATGGTTGGTTATCGCTCACTCGTTGATTACGTCGGAGTCTACAGGATTGGGTTGGTCGCTTTGGATTAATGTCCCCCCACTGAAAATGCAGTTATATGACTGAGTGGGTAGACTCTAAATGGGAATTTATTTATTTATTTATTACTTTTAATGTTTAGCCTAAAGTTGGATTCATGACATTGCGTTGCATTGGGTTGCGTTGCGATGCGTTGCGTTGCGATTTTGCGAGCTACTGCGTTGTTCTGCAGGTAGTTCACGACCTTGCGGAGAAACAACGCACCCACTGCCTGTGCACACTTTGTGTCGATGCTGTTTCATTATTTTTTGTTGTTGTGTGACAGCATGGCATTATAATAGAACTGTCTCAAACAACATGGTGACACCATGAAATACAAGTGTGTGTTATACCAAACCGATGAGCTTACCTTAAAATATTTATAACCACACAACTGATTTTCAGTAGGGGAGCTCTCAATTTAAAGCACACAGAACCAACTCTGTCGACACATACACCAACGCCAAACTTGCCATCCAGAAGCATAGTAATGGTTGGACAAGATTCATCTACGGGCAACCGCCAGAATCAGTGTATAAGCTTTTATTTTGTCTATATATACATGTAAGTATTATGATATTTTCAGTTTAATCTATTATTATAATATTTATTGCTATTCATCGTGTGACAATGATTATTATATCCTTGGCAACACAGCCGTTTGGACGTAAACGAGTAGTCCAGAAACCGTGCTTTACATAGTACATAATAATATGATACGTGTTGTAAAATGTAAAAACGTATTTGATTTTCTGGTTATTCAAACAACATGAAATATATCGGTAGGTATGACACAAGTGGGCTGTCCTCATTATGCAGCGTTAATCCGGTTCAATAGATATGAGAATCTACTCGTCTTTCATTCTCGAGTCTTATTCAACGAGATTTATACATTAATCATCCCGTGGTCTTGTCAAACATCGCATCACAAGCGAACCACCTCACTTTGAACATACTATGTTTGTCCATAACATGTCGCTCCACTTCAGGCAATTTCTAGGCTCGTGGGGTCGTCGGATTGACCCCCACCATTGGCAATACTTTTCACTTTTTCGTCTGACAATGACGAATTTTAGGATTTTCTTTAAAATATATAATAGGAATGGTAGCAAATATATAAATAAATCTTACAAAATTTCAATTTTCAACACATCATACAACATTTTGTTTGTCTTTGGATTTAGTAATTTATTCAACTGTACCCAGTTTTAGAAAAGAATAATTTTAATTATTAATAAACATGTTTCATAGTTAACCGTAAGAAATAACGGAATACATGCTGCAATGGGTTGAAATGTTCAATGTTCAATGTTTACTTGGCATCCTTATAAAATAGTTAGCATAACATCTGTACAATAAAGATGTGTTGCTATAGTTATTACCTACTAAAATGAAGGGTGAATGGCAGCAATTTTTTATATTTGAAAAATTTAAGCAAGGTTTTACTACAACATTTTGCACTCAACTTAGAAAATATGTTTTGCCACTCTGAGTTGATTGGTTTCTAATAGTAAGATGCAAACGGAAATTTATAATTCGTGGACGTTTTTCCTCGAATATACTCAAACACGCGTGAATAATAGCTTCGTTATTACGTTATGTTTCTTTCCATTTTACTCAAAATAATTAGGGATATTTCAATCCATGATAAAATTACAGGTTAACACATTAAGTGTGCATTTTTTATCAATGGTAGTCATTCAAGCCTTACTGGAATATTGTACAAACAACAACGCACGCGTGACGCAATAACGTGGTGATGTATCATCCAAGCTAAGCTAGAGTTGGAGCCGAAGCCATGTTACACGATATTCTTGCTACAAGTAATTAGCCAAGACAATTATGAACAATTTCCATGCTTTCTTAGAAAAACTTATCTAAGATCAAAGCAAAAACTTCAGAGAAAACTTTATACCAAATTTCAGCGTAAACATAAAATATTAAGTGCGCCTATACCCCACGGTCGTTAACGAGAACAGTTTTAGTATAGTAACGACTTAAGGAAAAACCGTCTGCATATTTAAAACCTTCCTATATGACCCGACCAGCAAGTTCACAATGCATTCAGACGACTAGGAAACGACGGTAATAATACCCTGAATGTGTTTCCGGGCGTTGTAAGTGGCTCTTCTATAGTTCTGGAGACGGCTGTGTGCCGAGCCAGAGTAGGGCACTCACTAGACTAGCCTTTAGAATTTGCAAACTAGAGCCGGGAATTGTCGTTTTATGCTCGATGCAGTTTGGGTTTATATTTCTACGACGTCGTTTCGGATTTATAGAAGTACACTCTATAACTTTCTTTCAGTTATTGGAAGATAATAAAAGGCCACAAAGAAAAGCATTATAAAGCCAGTTCCATATATTTTGTATTGCTAGTCTTTTTAAAAAGTAAACAAAAGTTTGTATTCAAGTTTATTTAGTTTGGTGTAATAAGACAACGCATTATTCAGCTAAGTTTCATATAAACTGAGAATGCAAAACATGTTCAAGAGTTGGCATGTTCAAGGCATGCTTTCGTCATAGAAAAGATGTATATTTTGTTACAATGTTAAAAAAGCCACATTTTATGTAATCTACTGCATTGCATTTCAAAAGTGTTACTTATGTAAAATACAAAAAATTCAATATATTTAAAAGAGCTCTGTTTCTTTAATAAATGAATAATTATATTTCCTTATATAGATGTGTTGTTAATTTAATAACTGTACGCACAAGTTTATTATATGCAAGTCGTTTCAATTTGTACGTATTCCTGGAAGTGTGAAGCTCGGATTTCAGTTTTTGGATTGTATGAATACGAAGCAGTTATACCGTTAGCCCATCCAGTTTCCACGTCGTCGTAATGAATTCTAGTTGCATTAAGGAATCCAAGATTTGATTAGTTAGTAATATTAAGTTGGTTTGTCACAAGTGAAGTAAGAATGTCTAATTGGTCCGTCGTAAGGATTTTGTTTTTGTCAGTCTTATGACAATTTCTTACGAATTTTTCAAGAAAAATTTAACACATAATCCTATCCTCTTATGGCTACTTCAATTCCTTACGTCGGTAAGGGAACTGAGACTTACGCTTTAGAAACATATCCGTTGTTTTACTCTTGTAATAACATCATAATTTAAAACGCAATTTTTATAACTTAGCTTAGCTAAGCTTAGAATTATGCAATGAACTAACATATGTTCTTGCTTACATATACAATACCGGGTCTGAAACCCTCAAATGTAGGATGATTGTATTACCAGGGGAGAAAAACGCATTTTGCCATGTTGGCAGAGTGGGTTGTGGGGCATTAAGAATGTAGATTTGACAGACATTCTGTCCTGATGTAAGTACAATGCCATGTACAATGACTGTTGGTATATTGTTAGAAAATATAATGTTCTGGTCTTGGGGGTCGAAAGTTTTCCTTGGCGGGGAGTAGGCAGCAACGACACGGAGGACACCTGAAGCAGAGGCAGTTGAGATGGAGGTTGCTTCAATCGAAGAGAGCGGTGGCAAGAAGTCTTGTGAGTAACAAGAGGTAGGTGGTATGATTGCAGTGCCGCTTGGGACATGCCAGCGGTGTGATGGAACGAGGTGCGTTTCATTCAATAGGGTAAAGTCAATAGATTGTGATTTGATTAGGTGAAGTAGACTAGTAGTTCTGGTGTTTTGTTTCTTATTCTCCTGTTTGCGTTCCAGGCGAGTGTTCGTAATGGTTTATGGGCGGATATTGACAGAACACATGGCTTGGAGAAAAACTGCCAGTGTGGCTATAATTGGATCTGTGGATAAGGAAGTAAGGCTAGCAGCAAAGGATGATATTATGGACCATACTTGAGGTAAGGTAGATTGCTCGTAAGGGCAATGTGGTGTTGTGTTCCTCGGGGTCGGAGGATAGGCCTGCGGTGGTTGGGGTACCGGTTGAAATACTGGACGATTATTAAGTATATTCGCGTACGAGTCATATGCGGTGAGACTTGAGCGAAGGTTTGTGTCTGCTGGCTCGGATTCTGAGATTTTTTATGTTAAATACTACTCAGTCGCTATCTTCAAAATAACTTTTAAAGGTTGCGGATACTTGAATGTTCAAACTATATGAGGGGGGAGAGATCATCCACCCCCTATTTTATCTATGGTCACCAAAAACATTAATGCCAAGAAAAACATGCGCATGCTAATCGGGCTTCGTGTTCGGTTTTTATCGTGAGACATGACACACCCACAGACGGACGGACAGAAAAGTGATGCTAGCAGAGAAGCTTCGCTACCTAAAATAAACCTTTTATTTTTCACTATAATATTATCGCCTGAAAGTAATTAAACGAGGGAGCGGAGCGACTGAGTGTCTCCATTCAACTCAAACGGCTCTCATTCTATTCTGTGTGTCTGTCTGTCTGTACGTCGAAAATCAGCCGAACCGCTAAAACAGATTGCGCTGAAATTTCAAACAGACATCCGGTACAAGTTTACTGAGAACCAGAGTCGATAAAGAAGTTTCCCCTTTGGGGAGGTCCCCCAACTCCCTATACCGCCCTGGGTTAAATAAAAAGTCGGTGTTTGGCGTTTGGAATCTAACGTTCCGCGCGACTCTGTGTGACGATTGATGGAACTACTTCAAAAAAACTACGTCACTTTTCTACTTGTAGTTAACAGTCGTTGACGACGAATGGCGTAAACGTCAAAATATAAAATACGATCGAATGTTGGCGAATGTTTTGGCATGAGGATATTTCTGATGGAGTTGACCTAAGCTTAGGACCTAGGCCGACAATATGTATTGTTCAATATTTCGATTTGAGTGCCTATTTCGTACTTACGTCTGAAAACTGTATTGTGGCCTTGGGCCTAGGTTACACTTACGTCCGTAAGGCTTAAACAACCAATATCTCAATTAATTTCGCACAAAAATGTCAGTGACGCCTGCGCAACACTTTATAGTACAATAATTAATCAAAAGTAAATCGTTTTAAAAGGCTAGGGCTCTGGGCGAATATGATTGAAATAAAATTAAAGTTTGACGTTTCGTCTGTTGTTTTGTTAATTGCATTGTCACTGCATATCAATAATCTACTGACCGTATTTAGCGTGCAGTGCTTTTATTAGTTTCACATTTGAGCCGCCCTCAGCGCGCAGGACGTTAGATTCCGTTTTGACTTGGGAGTAAGGGGACCTCCCCAACGGGGAAACTTCTTTATCGACTCTGCTGAGAACTGTTAACAAAATCAACTTGATCCATTGCGATTTAAGCCTACAATAAATAAAAATTTGATTTTTAATATCAATAGCATTTGTTTAGTAGCAGCTAGCGGGACGAGATCTACGTGGCTGGCATGGCCTACGGGAAAGCATTTAGCCTACCGCACGGAGGGTTGGGGTTCGATGCCCGTTAGTTAGAACTTTTTTTATATTTTTACACCCAAATATTATTTTTGAGGGGGGTTAAATGAGAAATAAAAATTAGGTGATTTTGTTTTATCTCGGAAATTTGTTAATGTTTCACGCTAATACGTTTTGAACACAATTCACATTTTGAATGTTCAATTTAAATAACTAGGGAAACGCCAAAGTCGTTGTTAAAGGAGTGAGTTAGCCAAGTGTTGAGTACCCGGGAAAATCCAGGCTGGATCTAGTCCAGTATGGGGAATGATACCGGGTACTATACACATGGCTCACTCACTCGTTTAACAACGACTTTGGTGGCGTTTCCCTAGTTTATATTACAAAGTAAACACGGTATAGTGTCAACACCTGAAACCCCGACAGTTTCCACGATTAGGATGTTGGATATCAGCCAGACGTGAAAAACTATCCAATGAAAATGATGCATCATCCTTGTCCTAGCATATATTAATGTTTGATGCCACCATCTCGTATATTGCTTTGTATGGTGTTCTTAGAGCCCGGAGTGAGGGGAGCTAGACACCCCACTATCACGTGCTGTGGGTTACAAGTACCTAGCCTACACGACCACTGGGGAAACAGAGCGATACAATTCTTTTACATTCAATCGCGTCTCACATACTAATATTCAATCAAGAAAATGTAATAGTTATTATTACCGAAGATGGTGGATCAAGCGTTATGGCTATTGTAATCACAATAGGGTCAAAACCTTGAAAGTCCATGAAAGTTGGCTGAATGATAGATAGATAGATAGATAAGGGTCTTTAATGACAGAGTACCTTTAATGAAACAGCAACATTTTTTGGTGGGACATAACCTCACTATCGAGAATTATATGTCGTTTTTTGACAATAGTGTATAGCCTCCACATCTAGTGCAAAATTAAATATTGAGAATTGGTTTTCTGGTTGTTTTCTGGTTGGTGTTTTTTGTGTTGTTGGATGTTTCTAAACACCTTTAGCTTCCAATTAAGTATAAGAAAAAATATATTTCTGAAATAACAATGGTGTACGAATTTATTTGATAAGACGGTACAAAACTCGAAAAAAAAATCGTGATAATACCTTTTGACAAAAAATAATCTTGCACCAATTGTTATTATAGAAATACGTTTTCTAAATACTTCGGTAGAAGCTAAAGGTGTTTAGAAACTATATCCAGAAAACCAATTCTCAACATTTAATTTTGCACTAGGCCTAGACTATGTGGAGGCTACACTGTACTGCCAAATATATTTTTTTTGCTGTTTTATTGAAGGTACTATTTCATTCAGCCAACTTTCATGACCTTTTAAGGTTTTGACCCTAGGGTGGGAACAATAGCCTTGCGCTAGACTGATTCAAGAGGTCCCGGGTTCAAATCCCGTCGAGACAGGAAATTCCGACTCAGGGTTTGTCCAAAGGTTTTCCTCAGTCGTTGTAGCGATATAACAAAGGATCCCTCGGGCATCTTGAACAATTGTTTTAACTCCAATATAAAAATTAAAATTATATAGATATTGAGTCTCATTAATTCAATTTTACATAACAAAATTTGGAATTATCTATGCAATTGTAATCAAAGTTTGACTCTTGACATTTTCTCTTATCTTATAGAAAAATAACACAAATACCAACAGAATGATCAAAAACAGAATAAATGTTTAAAATATATATTAATGTTATTTGAATATGTTGTTTTTATGTCAGCACATACATGTTAATAATTAGTCCTCCGTGTTCATTGTGTAAGAAGTCGGCATAGTGGTCGAGGTCGATTTAATGCTCTCGTCATAAACTATATTGTTTGCGTCGTGAGCAAATCGTTGCTCAAACTTTGATGACATTGTAGCGTTTTTCATCTTCCAATAACCTACCGCTGTCGTGAAGCCAGGAGTCGTGAAGCCCGAACACCATCAACAATGTGAAATTGAAAGTCTCCTCCGCAAGAAAAGTCGAGCAACGCTATTTATTATGAGTCAACCCTCCAGGGCGCAAGTGCAGTTTACTTTTAAGGCACGTTTCAGCGTTTAGTACTGTCCACGAGTTCAGAATTTATGTTCCAATGCATGGAAGAATATTCTCCGTGTATCCCACACATCCAGCCGGCTTAACCAGGAACAGCATAAAATACCACAGGATCCTGGATATTCACCGACACGAACTACTAAACTATGGATCGGAGCAATGCAACTATTATTGATGGCATTCACATTGGCTAAAGTTAGGAATAGCTACAAATATGAAAAATTAAACTTTTGCGAGTGTGTATATTTTTCTACCTATACTTTCAATAACCGTTACTAACCCAAACAAATACAGTTGTAACCATAATTATTAAATAACTGAAAATCATTTATGTCTCTCAGAAGGCAGATTCCAAATAGGAATGAATAAAATACAATTTGTATTTAACAAAATAATTTGATAAGCTAGTAAACTTTATGCATGGCAACCAGAAGAAACCAATCATTCCATAGAGAACTGCAGTCATGTTCATTGGTGTCAGAACACCTGCTATTCAAATCACGATTTTATTTTCAGTCAACCAATTGTAAAACCTTGGTAAAAGGCTTCTGATACAAACGGTGAATTTGGAGCCGTGGTAGCATCGACGAAGCTGATTCTGGCGTTGCCCGCGATTGAGTCGTGTCCAACGAGTTGGATCGGTGTCTACTATAAAAAATACTGGGTTCTGTTTGACTGTTGATCGTTCGTCGATGGCGCCGGCGTCGACAGGGTTAGCTTGGTCCGCTATAAAATTAAAGTTCCCTACTAAAAATCAGTTATATGACTTGAATGCAATGGATACTCTAAATACAATTGTTTTTATTTTAAAATTCGCTGAACGCTCACACCCAGGCACGGTGCGTGCGAATTCTGATCAATCACATCAGACTTATCTCTACGAGGCGAACTAGATAAGAGAGGCTACGGCGACATCATTTTCGTCAGATGATGAGTTCGAAATGTGCTTTTTCAAAACGTGTCATGATTAACGAGCTCTTGTGCGACGGCTTTAATGTCCCGAGAATACGGTTTACCTTAAAGTAAAAGTCGAGCAGAAGATACTTACTTCTACTTTTATTAAATTTGATTTTGTAAGTAGAAGATCGTCTTGAGGGTAATCGTCTATTGAAGATCACTTAGAAGAATTGGATGTACTGTCTCTAAGAAAGTGCTTAGTCGGCAATGCTGATCTTGACACTAAGCATATTCTCAAAAGTACCAGACTTCGAGGTGAGATGGTGGTTATATTGAAGCTTCGTTTGAAACAGGCTGTCATTTTATCCTCGTGCAACGAGACCGTGGAGGGAACTTCCTCGTGATCTGAAGTGACGACATCAATGCACTAGAAGTTAAGAACCTGCCTTGGGCTTCAAATATGTAGGATAGTATCGCACTATCTTGATGAAGTCTATTTCATTTTTGAGTCTTATCTGACTTATCATCTCTTGCATTCTTCGTACTGTATGCATTGAATCTTTATCTATTTTTAAAGTAGACTACATAATTTTCTTTGTAGGTTATGTTTTAAGATTTAAGATAAAACCATGTTTATTTGTTTGGAATTTGATATCTTCTTTAATTTGTACTGTTTAATGTGTGCCTTATTGTGTTTTACTGTTGATGTTTTATAGTGATTTTTGTAATTGTACTTTATAATTAAATAAAAGGTTCACTATACATTGTTAATTTTATAATTACCTACTTTATACATAATATTTTATGACATTTTAGGAATCACGCACAATTTTGTGTTTCAAAGGACTGCGTTCGTTGTGATAACGTGAATCATTGAATGAATTATAATAAAAAATAAAAATATTAAAAAAATTATGCCAAATCAACCGAAATATCAATCATGTGTTGTGGTTTGTTATGTTCTAAAACATATTATTATGTTGCACATAGCGCGTCAATATGAATTTTCTCCCTATCCAACCCTTGACATCAATCTCTCCAGGGTTAACACCCCCTTCCCCCCTCTCCTCAAAGACCTGTCACTAACAGTAACACCTTCACTGACCTTGCTTCCTACCTGAGCTAAAAGACATTATGTATGATCGCCCCTGCTTCCGAGGATATGAAACTCTAAGTTAAGACAATGGTGGAAATATGGTTAAACACATCGCCGCGGCCGACAATATATATTTATATTGTATATGTTGTGTGTTTGTGTTTGTGGAGATGGTTGAAGGGAGTTTTTTTAACTTACGTTTTAGTTCTTTGATAATAAAATCAACATATTTTTGAGCGTTTTAAAAATTCAAAAGTAAGGTCTTTGCTCGTTGGTCTTGTGGTTATAGTCCCTGTTTCCAATGCACTAGTTCCAGGGTTCAAAATTTTTATAGGCAGAAGATGATTAACTTCTGATGTGGGCTTAAGTTTATCAGTTCTCCCAAACAACGAGGTAGGCCTACGTAATAAATTGTTATTCCGAATTAGCCTGGTTGATTTTGATTCGGCTTGCGGGTGAAATCGTGTCCAGCCTGATTGATCGATGTTTATTAACTAACATGCCAGTCTCTAGTTGGTCATTGTTCGCTCGCCGATGGTTTTGGCGTTGACAGAGTTTGCTTGTCTGCTTTAAAAATGTAATATACCCCACTTAAAATCAGTTATGTGATTGAGTGGGTGGGTACATTCTAATACCAATTTCCAGCATTGAATATCTTTAAAAAAACTGTGAACTTGTTTTTTTAGCAACCATAATGCAAAAAACGCAAGAAGCAAATTTTCCCATTACTAATCATGGTCACTTCTCGCTGCTTGTTAGCCCTATCTTGTCCATGTTATGTGTTTTAAAACATACTCTCGCAAAATAGATCTGACTGATGAACGATTACAGATATTGCGTTATACGTTACACACCTTATATCCATGCTAGTATGCCCCTTCAAAGTTGATTTATAAACCATTTGTTTTCTAAAAAATACATTAATACGCGAAGTATTGTCAAAACTGCCATTTTGTAAAAATCCACATTAAACGCATTCGAAAGTACTGAAACTGAATAGCTTACTAGCATAGATGTAGCTTTCCTTTACAATCCAGTGTTTATTGAGTCTTCTGGCGCTATTAGTTTACCATTCAGGCCTTTTTCCGTGAGCAATGTTTTGTGCCCAAATTCTAGCCGGGAAGTGGCCTCTTTAAATGCATACACTTTTTCCAAACACAACAACAACAAGTCATGTAATCATCGATTTCGATAACCAATCATTTCAACCGGGTATGTAATTCGCTACATGGATTCTTTCGTAAGCACAAAACAAATATTGCAGGTATCATTTGTGATCCCCAAAGCAAAGCACTGTTGTTGTTTTAATGTTTGCTTTCCGGTCGGACTATTTTATTTATTTGCTACGTAGTATTGTTTATTGCATGTGTAAATGCACGCGTAGTTCGCGGTTGACAGCACAATACCTGTGTGTGTGTGTGTAATGTGGACCTGTGTGTACGTAATGTGGCTGATGCTTCGTCCAGCAGTAATTAGAACATGAAGCCCAAAGTATTGGAAATTTGGAGCGCGTTGATTGTTGAGTGAAACGTTATTATAAGACTAACGAAACGAATAATGAACAAGATTCAATTTGATGTTATATATAAAAAAGTGAAACATAGCCAAACTAATAATACACCTAATTTGCGTGGATTTGTGGGTGAAAGTTCATTAGAATCAAATGGGAATATTGATTTATTTATAATAATATTCTCTATTCCAAATGAACACCCGGGAGTTTCTGATACGATAAACTTCTCCAGATGATTATATTTTGTTAAAATGTCTAATTTATCGACTTATCTAGAACATTATTAGAAGATAGCAAAGATCACCTACATATTATGTATCATTTTTTTGGTCGTCCGTCAATGTGCGCGTGTCATGCCTCTAGATAGAAATCAAATATAATCTGGATTTTAACAAAGCCAAAGGACATACATTCAGAGAAGAATGCAATATAAAGATAAAACACAGAAAAGCAATAATAACAACAAGGATGATAAAAAAAATACTTTGGTTGTCAGGGGGCGGAAGTAGTCGTCTCAAAGTGTTGAAATTTAACTGACCCGGCGCCTCCACCAAAAGAGTTGTGAACTCTTTAGAGTTTGTTCCCTAATTATTTGAATACTTTTCCGTACTCTGCTTGTTGATAATATCGAATAAGTTATGAATTTGCATTGTAAAATAATATTAGATTTCCAACAAGATCCAGTAAAAATGATCTTACTTGGTTCAAAATGAATCTCATTTTATAAAAGTATTGCACATTTGGTTCACTTACACGACCTACATAAACTTATCTCTTCTGAGTTCAACTATATTAAGTTAAGTTACTCGTTAGCTACAATACTTAGATTACTAAAATAAGGTGTGTCTGCTTGGTGCCTATTTTATGGTAACTCTTCTGCTGAGTTAAAAGCACGCGCTTGGAAATAGTTTGCAAATACAGTTATAACTCGTCAGTTCATTTGGTTAGTAAATAATGCACTAAATTTGAATTTGAATTGTTTCGTTCTATTTTAGATATTCGTGCAAATTTCAAAAAAAACTTTCATATTATTGAATTTGCTTACGAACACGGCATTTTTCACGTACAGTATGAAACATTTGCATAGCCCTTAGTATTGATATTTACATAATGTATCGGTATTACTTCCAATATATGTTACTTTGCGTAATTTCAGTATGCTAACGGTGCAGAATAATTGTTTTAATAGTCAAAAAATGATTAAAGTGTATACTATCTAGAGCCAACATACAACAAAAGCACTTGGTTATGATTGAATTATCGATGGTGAAGAACCAATACCTTCTATGTGCCAAAAAGCAAATTGTTCAGGAGAGCATTAAAACTGATTTAAAAAAGTAACTAGTTGGCGGTGGCAGATAGGAGATATTGAAGGTAGTACTATATGTCTCTTTTGGAGATGTTTAAGCGTTGTTAGATAGGAGCTATTTCCATTAAAAAATTCGAAATAATTTTGTGTATCCATAGACACAAAAATCTCATTTTTGCAGATAGAAGGTATTGGTTCTTCACCATCGTTATGTGTATTGTATTTTTTTCCCAAACACATAATATATTTGCAACATTTTCATTATTAAATGCAATGTATTTTTGTAGACGTGTAAACCGTTAATTATATTGCTTAAAGTTTATGCCTCTTACCAATTGTCCCCAGGTTTTTAGGGCGCTCTATCTAATACGTTAAATTAGATCTCTTTGTTCCAATTTATTCAATTGCTGGAGACGAGAGCGCAATATTACAAAGTGCATTTCAGTTCCGTTCTGAGAGAGCTAGAGGCAGTGAACTCTCGTCTCTCACCATCAGCAAGAATCTCTACCGCGCTCTCTCTCTCGCTCTCTTTTCTTTGCGAATTCGATCACCTAGCAATTTTCTCTTGAGCATTACTGTACTACCCCGACGTATTTAAGTAGGTCGGGAAACGTCGGGTTTGGAATGTAAATTACTCAAATTTAAGCAGCGGCATCGTTCGCAAATAGCAGTGCCCGAAGTGGATGCACTAGCACAGCGTTGGTCGGCTGCCCGGAAAGTTTTCTTTGAGATTGGCGGTCTCGTTTCCTGATTGTGGGGCGCATCATCACACAAGGACGGCGCCATAAGAGGTGGCTTAGTCAAAGACATTTCACATTTTCATGCCTTTCAAGAAGGCCAAACAAAAACATTGGAAAACTACGAACACTCGAGCTAAGCTTTGAAGCAATTTTCTTTCATACGAGATATTATGCTACTTACGTCATGGGATTCTGTGCCAAAAGTTCAATCTGAGACCGTTTAATGGTGCCATGAATGGATATGGCTTGGGCGGGTTGGCGGGTTCTTTTAAGTATGCGCGTAATAACAATGTTTTCTAAAGTCTCACGAGTCAGGTAATTTAGATGTACCTTGAAAAAGTGAACAAACCATTTTCGCTAAGTTGGGAAAATGTGGGTCCAACTATATACTGTTCAACCAAACATTGCAATATAGCTTCACCATTATAAATAAAAATGCATACGTTAATTAACTGCACTATAAATTAAACAAAAACAATACTCTTTAGTTGAGCGAGCGTAGCGAGCGTCTCCACTTGACTCTTATGGCTCGAATGTCTGTTTTTGTTTTTTTCTGTTACTGCTTCGATACAGGTCGCACCGTTTCTCTGATCGACCTGAAATTTTGCACACATGTACATACCACCTAGGCGGGTTGCTGTATAGTTTTTGAACAAAATCCGATCATTGGTTATAAAAAATAAAAAATAAAATAAAAAAATAAAAAAATAAAAATGTACCGATCGTTATGAAATTTTGCAGGGTCAATAAGTACAACATTCTCTCCTATTTTCCAAATTTTCAGCTAAATCGGTCAAGACCTTAAAGACTTATTGCTAATCATAATTCGAAAAATGATGTTAAAAAATGAAGGAGGCAGTGAAGATACAAAGATACACTTTAGAAGGCATGACGTGAATTAGTACAATGCAAAGATGTTGGAATAGTAAAGTGTACAAATAATGTCAATATCCAGGTAGGCCTACACTGTGTGGTGGGCCTTATGGGAATGTCGTACTCGGGTCATGTTGCACGTACCGGTGCTCGCTCAACAACGCGTCCAACTGAGCGTTTTCCTAGTATATCTTGGAAGTGAACACTATATTATTGTATACTAGGAAAACGCTAAAGTCCCGTCGCGTTGTTGAGCGAGCACCGGTACGTGCAACAACGACCCGAGTACGACATTCCCATAATGTTACATACCAATAAGTCTTTAAGGTCTTGACCGATTTAGCTGAAAATTTGTAAAATAGGAGAGAATGTTGTACTTATTGACCCTGCAAAATTTCATAACGATCGGAACATTTTATTTAATTTTTAATTTTTTATTTTTTTATTTTTTATAACCAACGATCGTATTTTGTTCAAAAACTATACAGCAACCCGCCTAGGTGGTATGTACATGTGTGAAAAATTTCAGGTCGATCAGAGAAACGGTGCGACCTGTATCGAAGCAGTAACAGAGAAAAAAAAACAGACATTCGAGCCATAAGAGTCAAGTGGAGACGCTCGCTACGCTCGCTCAATAATTGAAAACGTTACGATATGGTGGACGTAATGCATGTGTTTAATCAAACATTTTAATATCACAACTTTTAAGATTTGAACCTTTCGCAATATTCAGCAATACGCTCTTCATTTTATAAATTATTAATAATATGATTTACATATTTTAATAGACATCATGCTCACCCTAGTTTGTTGCTATCACCTTACAGAATCTAAGCATAAAACTGTATAACAAGAATAAAACATCTTTATAGCTTTTTCTCTCCAGTTTTCTATAGTGTCCATGTTTAGCATCGATAAATTTCAACGCTCCATTTATGTTTTCATAAACTTTATGTTATCTCCATATTTTTACTGCATGATGCCAGAATGTATATCTTTTGGTAAAATGCCTTTTTGGCTCCCTCATTCTGAACATTAACAATATATGTAAGAGAAATAGGCTAATGACAAGAATGAAACTGCAATGTCGATAGTAAATCAAACTAAAAAAATAAAATTATATAAAAGTAAAGAATATTCACAAACATACACATTATGCGTTATAAATTTAAATACACATTGCTTAAACAGATCTGTGAATGACAAGGAAAAAGGGACGTTTATGGAAATTCCCAAAACAGGAACCGAAGGTTTACAAAAATATTTCAACTAGAGCGTTAAATTATGCTTGTTGGAGGTACCGGGTATAGAGAAACGCCCCTTTCGTCGAGGGCAGCTCCATCCCCTGGCACTGGGGTCCCCAAAACATTCCGTACCATCCTTGCTAAAGGGCAATGTCATCATGTCAATCGGTGGTCATGTTCGGTTTGAATCGAGAGACGTGACACAAGTACTGACGGACGAACATAAAAGTGACAAAAAGGAGAGGTTTAATTCCTTAAATAACATTGTTGATTTCAATGTGATAATGGTAACCAGAAGAAATATGTTTTTCTTATCACCAAAGATAGCCACGAAGACAACGACGACGAAAATGACGAAGACGAAACGGCAAAGTTACGAAAAGAAAAACTTTCCAC
>JAMZAV010007233.1:0-64954 GCA_024449915.1 Sweltsa coloradensis | reverse complement strand
TGGAGGCTCTACGCAAAGGTAACTATATCAGAATGAAGCCCCGCACGAAATGACGGTTGTTCACTATGACAGTTCCCCTTATAATTCATTTTAAAATCGAGATTATGGCAGTCGCACATAATTATTTTAAATATAAAATAATTTACAAAAACCAGGAGCAACTGACATAATGACGAACTGCCATAGAGGGTTTTTAAAATGAGTTTTCAACGTTAACATATGGCCTGCTAGTACAGTCGCACACTATATCAGTTTTTAAAGGTTCGCCTTAAAAATTAATTAAATAAATATTAGAACGATTGCCCATAGTGAGAAACTGGTATAATATCGACAAAAAAGTCCATTTCGCTATGAAATAGCCTATGGACATTTTGTTGTTATAGCAGTTGTTTCTATAACAGTTGCACAAATAACAGTTGGAAGGAAATAAAAATAAAATAATATTTAAAACGCCCTCACAATTGCAACTGACCGTCCATAAGGAAACATGCTATGTCATTTTGACTTTTAAACGGTTTGCACACTCAAAAGGCTACATTCATTTTAAAGACTGGCATAATGTGCAACTGGTAGGTGGGCAAATGTTATAACCAACGTGAATGTATTTATATGGTCTTAAGGTCAATCGTTATTATGACAGTTAAATTGTGACGTCGAGCGTAGGTCAGTCGATGACACCCATTTATTTTTATTTATTTATTTATTTATTTATTTATTTATTTATTTATTTATTTATTTATTTATTTATTTATTTATTTTTTTTATTTATTTATTTATTTATTTATTTTTTTTTTTTTATTTATTTTATTTATTTATTTATTTACTTTTATTTTTTTATTTATTTATTTATTTATTTATTGTCATCGTCGTCGAGGGGTCGTCAATGGAGGGGGCAAGGTCCCCGACGACGATTGCCAGAGCTCGCCTCAAATTTTTTGGGGAGTAATAAAACTACCCTTCACACTAGCTGATGTTTGCGGGTGGACTTTTTCTCTTGAATCGCCTTTTAACGAATAGCAAGCAATGCTCTGGGTAAATTCAAACCCCGGGCCCAGCGCGTCAACCATCACTCTAACCTGGGGGGGGGGCATGCTCGCCAGAACCAGCCACGGGTTAAGGGGAGGAAAAGGGTTCTCACGTCCGCGATCGTCATTGTCTTATTTTTTTTTAATGATAAATTATTTACTCTCATAAACGAAATGTTTATTTTTGAATTAAATTAGTCAAAAAATTACTCTAAAAAAATAATGACTTTTTAAAAATTTTTTTGTTATTTTGAATATAACGTTTAAGGGTGCGTCAACCGTTGAACCACTTTATCCTAAGCAGATAAGGGGAGGAAAATCCCAAGCCTGTTAAAATTTTGGTTGGGTGGTCACACTTTGCTTTTTGTCTTAGTTTTTGGTTTATTTGGAATGGACGTGTCAACCTTAGGTCATAATTTACCACTCAAAACCTAGAGTGAGTTTTTTTTTTTTTTTTGGGGGGGGGGGGAGAGGAACCAGCATGGGCTGGTCAGACCCCAGCCACGGGTAACGGAGGAAAGGGGGTTCTTACGTCGCGGTAGTCTTGTCTTCGTCATCGTTCGTGGTGTCAATGTAGTCATCGTATTCGAGGGCTCGTCAAGGGAAGAGGGCAATTCCCCGACGACGATGTTTTTGTCATCGTTCATGTTGTTGTGTACTTTATCAAATTTCTCGAGTTTTTTTGGCTGTTCGGAAGAAACAAAGCTTTAATTCCCATAATTTTCGCCACAAAATGTGATCGAGAGCATAGTCGCTTGCATTCAGCTACTGCAGGGGTACACAGTAAAATAGGGCGATCCAAGCGGTAGTTCAATTGCGCCTCTGGATGTAGAAAGCTAAAAGAATGAAATGTTCTTGAAAGTTTTAAAACTAGGCCTTTCGCGAACGCTTTTTTCTCGCGTTGATGGTGACTTTTTGAAATTTTATGTCAATGATACTACGTTTAAGTATAAGTGGGATCTCATTCTTTTTTTACAAAAAATCTGTAAGTGTACTTTATTTTAAAAAAACATTTTTATAAAAAGCTTTTACCAATTATTAACACCGAATGAAAAAATCTCAAGCCCAAAACTGCTTTTTTGAACGCATTGTGATGTTGTTGTTATTTTTTTATAGATACTTGTTAATAACACCTGTAAAAGGCTTTCATTAATACCTTTATTTCTATGAATTCTGGTCAACTTTTCAACATTTTGTTTCAAAAGGCACTATATCACCATTACCTTAATGTCCTTGCATTTTATATATGAACCGTTGTAGCCCCACCCGTTTAGTCAGAATCGGCCCAAAAATCACTAAAATATTGCATTATAAATCGAGAAAAATCGTAAAGTGCACAGATTTGCAATAAATACTAATATGGGCCCCTGGCACGGCCCCGGTTTCCCGTTCGGCTCAATTTCCTACACGACTCAAACCTTTTGACGACGATTTTATACCTACGTACAAGACACATAACCTTGCAAAGTATGTTGCATGTATGTAGAACAGAAGTGTTTTTGATATGGGGAGGCACGTGGAGGCGGAGGCAGGGCGGTCGCCTCGACGACTGCGATTATGGCCGGCAAATAGGGGGGTCGTCGCAGACCGGTATATCCCGACGAACAAACACATAAACATTGCACGTATGTTGCCTGTTTTGTAGAACAGAATTTTTTGATATGAGGAAAGGGACGTGGCGGTGGAGGCGGGCGGGGCGCCTCGACGGCTGCGATCACGGCCAGCAAATAGGGTGGTCGTCGCAGACGGTATAACCCCGACGTACCAAAACACATAAACATTGCACGTATGTTGCCCCGTATGTGAATAGAAGTGGGTTTGATATGGGGAGGCACGTGGCGGCGGAGGCAGGGCGGTCGCCTCGACGGCTGTGTTACCCGGGAGGGAAATAGGGAGGTCATCGCAGACGGATAACCCCGCTTCAAACACATAAACATATTGCATGTATGTTTTCCTGTATGTAGAATAGAAGTGTTTTGATATGGGAGGCCACGTGGCGCGGAGGCAGGGGGGTCGCCTCGACGGGTTTATTTACGGCAGGCAAATGGGTGGTCGTCGCAGACGGTATACCCCGACGTACAAGACACATAAACATTGCACCCTATTTTGCATGTATGTAGAATGGAAGTGTTTGATTTTGGGAGGCCCCGTGGCGGCAGAGGCAGGCGGTCGCCTCGCGACTGCGATAACGGCCGGCAAAGGGTGGTCGTCGCAGACGGTATACCCCGACGTACAAGACACATAAACATTGCAAGTATGTTTTTCATGTATGTAGAATGAAGTGTTTGATATGGGGAGGCACGGGAGCGGCGGAGGCAGGGCGGTCGCCTCGACGGCTGCGATTACGGCCGGCAAATAGGGTGGTCGTCGCAGACGGTATACCCCGACGTACAAGAAACATAAACATTGCACGTATGTTAATGTATATGTAGTTTTTTTGGTTTATTTGGATTAAGGACGCGTCAACCGTTAGGTCTTAAAGCACCACTCTAGCCTTAAGGGGGGGGGGAGGAGGCGCCCATGCTGGGGCAGAACCCGCCACGGTTTAAAAGGAGTAGAATAGAAGTGTTTGATATGGGGAGGCACGTGGCGGCGGAGGCAGGGCGGTCGCCTCGACGGCTGCGATCACGGCCGGCAAATAGGGTGGTCGTCGCAGACGGTGTACCCCGACGTACAAGCCAATAACCAAAACACGAGAATTCGAAACCACGTGAGAAACTAGGGCGCTTCAACTGGTTAGGTCATATTGCGCCACCTGTGATATTGAAAGTTAATGCAATGAGTTTATGGTGCGTTAAATGATTATTTTTGTTTTCTAATTTCAAATGTAAAGTCTTATGAGTTAAGGGTTAGGTTAGGGAAGGATAAGGGGGTTATTAGTTCGCGGTCGTGATCGTCTTTGTCAATCTAGTCGTCGTCGAGCACGTCGTCAAAGGAAGGGGGTGTCCCCAAAGACGATTGCCAGAACTTGCCTCTATTTTCGGGGAGTATAATGCGAGTGTAATGAACGACGACGTGAGAAACTAGGGCGCTTCAACCGGTTAGGTCATATTGCGCCGCCTGTGAATTAAAGTAAATTAGAAGAGTTAATGCAGGTATGTTTGATGATTAGATTGTTTTCTAAGTGTATAAATAAAAAAATAAATTGAAGATGAAGAAAGTAATAGCAAAATAAAAGTTATGTATGTAAATGAAAAAAAAGAAAAGAAAGAAACGTGTATGAAGTTAATAAAAGTTTGTTAATAGATTACTTTTTGATGGGGGAAATTTGGGAAAATTTGTCCCCCGTTATCAATTATAGAAGTTCTTCATATGATTGGGATTTATCAAATTGTGCTCGAAAGGCATCATATTTGGTACATTCTGCTAGCATATTTATGTACGGTTAAAGGTACATCACATGTGTCACATATGGGAAAAACCTTTTCTCTGTTAAAGATATCCGTGTGTTAGGCGTGTGCGCCCTATACGAAGTCTAGACAATACCACCTCTTCTCTACGTGAGAGTCGAGACGTAGGTGGACGAATTTTGTTAGTCAATGTTGGCATCACACTACGCAATTGTTATTTTGCAACACATCCCAAGATGCTTGTCGCAAATCCAACAATCTTTGCTTGAATCCACTCTTGACATCTGGAACGGGAACTAGATTGAAATCAACGTCGCGACGCTGGGAAGCTTCCTTAGCAGCCCTATCAGCGTGTTCATTTCCATCTATGCCCACGTGTCCAGGTATCCAGCAAAACTTTATTATATAACCCTTAGAGGTTAGTTTTTCTAAATAGAATTGGATGTCTTGTACCAAATGATGACTTGAATACATGAGTTCTATAGCTTGAAGTGAACTTAAACTATCTGAACACAAAAGGTATCCTCCACAACGACAGCGTAGAATGTATTTAAGAGCTTCACGGATGGCGAATAACTCTGCAGTGAAAACTGAACACACGTCGCTTAGCCTGAAACGTTCAGTTAAGGTGGAGCAATAAAAAGCACTTCCAACCTTGTTGTCAATTTTGGAGCCATCTGTGAATACCAAAGTAAACCTTTGATGTTCATGGCAAATCTCTCTAAAGTTAATTTCGAATACACTATCGCAAGTAGAGTTTTTATCAAAACGACAAAGGTCAAATATAATAATCGGCTCTGGTGTAAACCAGGGCGGGTTATTGCTAAATACAAAATTAAAAACTTTTGGCAGATGAAATTCTATAAGATTAAACAAAAGTTTACATCTAAATAACTGAGTGGGTAGACTCTAAATAAAATTTATTTATTCATTTATTTATGGGAATAACCTTTTCTCTGGTTAAGAGATATCCGTGAGTTAGGCGTGTGTGACCTATACGAATTCTAGACAATACCACCTCTTCTCTACGTGAGAGTCGAGACGTAGGTGGACGAATTTTATAAGTCAATGTGGGCATCACACTACGCAATTTGTTATATTACACTACATCCTAAGATGCTTGTCGTAAATCCAACAATCGTTGCTTGTATCCACTCTTGACATCTGGAACGGGAACTAGATTGAAATCAACGTCGCGACGCTGGGAAGCTTCCTTAGCAGCCCGATCAGCGTGTTCATTTCCCTCTATGCCCACGTGTCCAGGTATCCAGCAAAACTAATATATATATATATTTATATATATATATCCCTTAGAGGTTAGTTTTCTAAAAAGAATTGGATGTCTTGTACCAAATGATGACTAGAATACATGAGTTTTATAGCTTGAAGTGAACTTAAGCGATCTGAACACAAAAGGTATTCTCCACAACGACAACGTAGAATGTATTTAAAAGAGCTTCACGGATGGCGAATAACTCTGCAGTGAAAACTGAACACACGTCGCTTAGCCTGAAACGTTCAGTTAAGGTGGAGCAATAAAAGGCACTTCCAACCTTGTTGTCAATTTTGTAGCCATCTGTGAATACCAAAGTAAACCTTTGATGATCATGGCAAATCTTTCTAAAGTTAATTTTGATTTCACAATCGCAAATAGAGTTTATATCAAAACGACAAAGGTTGAATATAATAATCAGCTCTGGTGTAGACCAGGGCGAGAAAACTTATAATAACTTTGGTATATTTGGATTAAGGACGCGTCAACCGTCATATTGCACTACTCTAACCTAGTGGATATGGGGAGAAGAGGCCAACGCTGGTCAGAAACAGTCACGGGTAAGGGCAGGAAAGTGGGTTCTCACGTCGCGGTCGTAATTGTCTTTGTCATCGTTCGTGGTGTCATTGTCGTCTACGTCGTCAAGAGGTCATCAAGGGAAGGACCCGACGACGATTTCCAGAGCTCGCCTCTATTTTCTGGGAGTTAAATACTTCCCTTCATACAAGCTGATGTTTGCGAGGTGGACTTTTCCTCTTGAATCGTTGTTAGCGATTAGCAGATCCATGCACTCGGCCAAATTATGGTGAGGAGGAGCTCATGCTGGTCAGAACCAGCCACGGGTAATGGAAGGAGCACACTTCGTGACGACGACGTGAGAAACTAGGGTGCTTGAACCGGTAAGGTCATATGGCGCCGCCTGTGATATTGTAAGTTAATGAAATGTGTTTATGGTGTGTTTGGTTATAATTGTTTTCTAAGATTATATAAGAAAAGTGAACGTTGCTGATGAAAGTTATAGCAATGAAAAATTATTTATTTAAGTTTCAGAAAAGAAAAGAAGTGTGTTTGATCGTTTGATGTAAATTAAATTTTGTTCAATAAATTACTTAAAAAAATATTTTTTACAGAAGTTTAAGGGTGCACAAAAAACCATGAGTGGCCTGACCACATGGAAAGGAGTAAGTACAAATCTACAAATCAAAAATATTTGCGAAGAAGAAAATATAATGTTCATAGACATGTCAATCTACGAGGTAATAAGTGAAAACTGGAAAAGAGAAGCACAAATGGTGGCACAAACAAGGATGTACATAACCAACTTAATGGCAAGAAAGGAACAAGAACACCCAGAAAATCTACAATTACCAAGTCACAACACACAAAAATACAAAATGTATTCATATCTAGGAAAACAGGATTTTTACACAAGGTGGGTGTGGAGATCAAGAAGAAAATAAGAAAACAACTATGAGAAAGACAAAGAGGCAGGGTATAATAAATACAGAACTTTTAGATATAATAACGACAAACATATGCATACGATGGTTTATTTGGATTAAGGACGCGTCAACAGTAAGGTCATAATGCATCACTCTAGCCTAGGGGATATGGGGAGGAAGACCCATGCTGGTCAGAACCACTCACGGGTAAGAGGTTCTCACGTCGCGGTCATCTTCGTCTTTGTCATCGTTTGATGTGTCATTGTCATTGTCGTCGGGGAGGTCGTCAAGGGAAGGGGGAGGTGTCCCCGACGACGATTGCCAGAGCTCGCCTCTAGTTTCGGGGAGTAATATACTCCCCTCTTACTTGCTGATGTTTGCTTGGAGAACTTTGTCTCTTGAATCGTCTTTCACGATTAGCAGAGCCATGCTGTGGGCCAATTCTACCCCGGGCCCCGTCTGGGCCTAATCGTGAAAGACGATTCAAAATAGAAAAAGTCCAACAAGAAAACATCAGCAAGTAAGAGGGGAGTATATTACTCCCCGAAACTAGAGGCGAGCTCTGGCAATCGTCGTCGGGGACACCTCCCTCTTCACTTGACGACCCCCCGGCGACGATGACAATGACACAACGAACGATGACAAAGACGATGGCGACCGGGACGTGAGAAACCCCCCTTCCTCCCCTTACCCGTGACTGGTTCTGACCAGCATGCCCCCCCCCCCCTTAGGCTAGAGTGGTGCATTATGATCTAACGGTTGACGCGTCCTTAATCCAAATAAACCAAAAAAAAAACGGGCCCAGACGTTTGTTTGGTTTATTTGGATTTAGGACGCGTCAACCGTTAGGTCATAATGCACCACTCTAGTCTAAGGGGGGTGGGGAGGAGAGAGGCCCTTGCTAGTCAGAACCAGCCACGGGTAAGGTCGGAAAGGGGGGGGGTCACGTCGCGGTCAGCGGAATGATTTAAATAGGAACCCTGAATAGGTATTCTTACATTAAATGGGAAAATTAAAGAATTAGTAGATGTAATAATATAAGAACTGTGCTAAACTTAATTGTTCGGTACGACGACGACGTAAGAAACTGTAAAGCTTCAACTGGTTAGGTAATATTGCGCCGCCTGTGATACTGAAAGTTGACGAGATGAGTTAATGATGTGTTTGATGATTTACAGTGTTTTCTAAGGGTATATATAACAAAATAAAATGATTATATAAACAATAGCAAAATAATAAAGAAATTAAAGAAATGTGTATGATGTTAATTTAATTTTGTTTGAAATAGATTACTTAGGATGAGATATTTAGTAAGCCACTCTCAAATTATAGAAGTCCATGTGATTGGGCGAAATCAAATTGTGTGAGCAAGTCATCATATCTGTTTCTTTCTAACGGGGATTATCTAAAAGGATTTTCAATTGATTGGTTTTAACACACAAAGTTAAGTTTATTTGGATTAAGGACGTGTCAACCGTAAGTTCACAATGCGCCGCTCTAGCCAAGGTAATGTTGGGAGATAATTACGACCAAACAAGTTTTAACGTATATTCGGACAATGTGATTGGGCGCGTCAACAGTTAGGTAATAATTCGAAAGCCTAGGGGAGGATTAAAGGAAAGTCCCATGTTGGTCAGAACCAGGCACTGCTGGGGGTAGGAAAGGAGGGTCCTAACGTCGATTTCGTCATCGTTTTTGTCATCGTTGGTGTTTTTTTCAACTTGTATTATACACAAACTTTCTTTTCGATTACACTTCTTTAGTAAATGCAAAATATTATCAGAAGGATACAAATTCATATCAAACATCCGAATTTGTGTTGTCTGATAAATCAGGTGCATCACACAAGGCACCAGGTTAACTGACAATCTCTGCTCTATGAAGGTCAACACATCCTTAGACACACATCAAACGACGACGTGAGAAACTAGGACGCTTCAACCGATTATGTCATATTGCGCCGCCTGTGATATTGTTAGTTAATAAAATGAGTGTGGTGTGTATGTTGATAATAATTGTCTTCTAAAAACTCACAAAAGAAAAGAAAATTATATGAGGCTTATTTGGTTAAGGGAGCGTCAAGCTTTATGTCAAAATGCACCATTCTAGGCTATAGCCATGGGGGGAGGGGCCGTGCTGGTCAGAACCAGCTACGGAAAGGGGGGATTTTGAGAGGGGGATTCTCACGTTTTGATCGTTATCGTATTTGTCATCGGTTGTGTTTTTTAATTAATTTGGATTAAGGACGCGTCAACCGTTAGGTCATAATGCACCACTCTAACCTAGGGGGGGCCCATGCTAGTCAGAACCAGCCACGGGTAAGGGGAGGAAGGAGGTTTCTCACGTCGCGATCGTCATCGTCTTTGTTATCGTTCGTTGTGTCATTGTCATCGTCGTCGGGGAGGTCGTCAAGGAAGGGGGAGATGTCTATGACAACGATTGCCAGAGCTCGCCTCCAGTTTCAGGGAGTAATATTCTCCCCTCTTACTAGCTGATGTTTGCGAGGTGGACTTTTTCTCTTGAATCGCCTTTTACGATTAGCAGAGCCATGCTCTGGGCCAATTCTACCCCGGGCCAGGACTGGTCATGATATTTCGGCAATGACAGGGACGCTTATTGAAATTTTATTGTCTTTTAGTGAATGGGTTAATGCTAATTAGATGGAAGTTAAATAGAAAAATCACATTTCAACTGTTTACTTTATCTCCAACACAAATTGTTATTGGACTATTCCATAATGGATTGGCTCTCAAACGTGCACTAAGTCAATATTTAGGGGTTCATTTAGATGATAAACTAACTTGGAGAGAACACGCAACGTTGCGAGCTTTGACAGCAAGGAATAGAATCAGAGTTCTCTCTAGATTGAGTGCGACGAAATGTGGAGCTGCTGAAGATGTGTTATTCATCACGTACTGAATTTATATCCGGGCAGTTTTGGAAAATGGTAGGGAGGCCTTTTGTACAGCAACAAAGAGGGCGACGGGGTGTTTGGATCTGGTACAAAATCAAGCCTTACGCATAAAATGCGGTGCTGCTAAATCAACAACATTTAATGCCATGGAGATAGATAATATAGGTATTGAACCTTTACATATTCGAAGACAATGCAGTGCATTAGTTCAACATGAAAAGCAACTTCACTTGGGGGATAAGTTCTGGGACTCTTATGTGGCGCCACCACAAAGATTACCGCCCAGATTGGTTTTACAACTTATGCTTTATCGAAACGAGACAAATTTGTGATTGGTCATAATACAGCACGTCAAGTTATGAACCGTGATCCAATACAGTTTCTACAACCAAAGATCAATCTTTTCTCCAAGGCATTGACGGAAAGAAATGTTTGATTGATGTTCATAACTACTTCAATTGGCTATTTAGAGACAACAATGATATTTCCGTCGGACACCTGGTTGCACGTTCACACAGATGGATCTGGGGTTCACTGTGCCCAGTTTCAGTGCTCAGAACCTGCAGGTAAAGAAGGATATAATATCCACGGACAGTTAACTGACGGGAGAAACTAGGGTGCTTCTACCGGTTAGGTCATATTGCATCGCCTGTGATATTAAATGTTAATAAAATGAGTTAATGATGTGTTTGATGATTAGATGGTTTTCTAAATGAATATTATATAATAGAAGGAATTGATGGTGGTGATTGTAATAAGAAAACAATTATTATTTATTTGGATGGAAATAAATAAAGGAAATGTGTATGATGTGAAACAAATTTATTTTAATAAATTATTTTGAATGATTTTTTTTTGTTTATTTGGATTAAGGACGCGTCAACCGTTAGGTCATAATGCACCACTCTTACCTAGGGGGGTGGGGGTGGGAAGAGGGGTCCATGCTGGTCAGAACCAGCCACGGGTAAGGGGAGGAAAGGGGGTTTTCACGTCGCGGTCGTCATTGTCTTCGTTGTCGTTCTTGGTGTCATTGTCGTAATCGTCGTCGGTTCCCCAGACGACGTAGTCGGTGATGTGTGGTCGGCCTCGCCCATACAGATGTCTAGAAGGTCGTATCGGAATGAATTGTCAAAATTTATGGTTTCGAATTGGCTTGAGGTAATTTTAAGGATTAATGATTTTGTCTTGAGTGTGATGTTGGATGGTCTATCGGATCCATTGTTGTACTTACTATTGTGGGGTGGGATTATGGTGGTTTAAGTTGACCATCATATATGTACTGATTGTTGTGATGAACATAATGATTGTTCGTGTAGAATTCGAATATGAATATAGGAAGCACAAAATACTCCTGTTCGTGAAGTGGAATAATGTTCTAGTGTTTCTCATTGGAGCCGGAATATATATTTATTAATTTTGAGTTTGTTTTTATCTGAGTTGATTAATTGATTTGAGTTGATCTGCGCTTTTATCTCATTGCGTATATTTAATTAAATTTCGCACTCTCTCTAACACACGTCACTTATTTCATTAGAGATTGTAGATAGTTTTTAGACTTGACAACTACCACTAATTACAACAATGTTCCACCATAACACAAGTATACCACACAACCGTCCGCGAGAACCTCAAAGTTCGTATGTTCTTCATGTTACATCTTAAAGGTAAACACGTCCGTAGTCACGTACGATCTTCCTGCGTCTCTTTTGGTTCTGAAACTGAAAATATTTTTTTGGTTTGGTTTATTTGGATTAAGGACGCGTCAACCGTTAGATCATAATGCACCGTCTAGCCTAGAGGATATGGTGAGGAGGGGCCCATGCTGGTCAGAACCAGCCACGGGTAAGGGGAGGAAAGGGGGTTCTAACGTCGCGGTCGTAATTGTCGTCGTAATCGTTCGTGGTGTTATTGTCGTCATCGTCGTCGAGGGGTCGTCAAAGGAAGGGGGCAAGGTCGCCGACGACGATTGCCAGAGCTCGCCTCTATTTTCGAGGAGTAAAATACTACCCTTCGTACTAGCTGATGTTTGCAAGGTGGACTTTTTCTCTTAAATCGCCTTTTACGATTAGCAGAGCCATGCTCTGGGCTTATTCTACCCCGGGCCCAGACGGGGCATTTATCTCAAGAAAAACCAATCAGGAGTATTCTTCTTAACTTACGTCACCAATCATTAACCTATAGGAAGTTCCCATTCCCAAGCTCCTAGACAGAGGGGATATTATCTGGCCTTGAACTAGGGTGGTCCGCGCCTGCATCTGTAAAATGTTGTTTCCCACCCTGGTTCCAAGCAACACAGTTTTATTCTTTTATAATTTTGATAATGAACCCTCTCCTGCATAGTTCCTGCCGACCATCTGCAGTCTGAAGGACAATTAAAAATACACATTAATTATAAGAGGGTAGGAACGTTCAACTCACTACAATTGAACAACGACCAGAGACACTAGGGCGCTTCAACCGGTTACATTTAATTGCGCCGCATGTGATATTGTAATTTAAAATAGATTTATTTGCTTATTTTAAGTTTATAAAATAATAGTGAAAAAGATGTCAATTGTCACGAAGTTAATGTTGCTAATAAGGGCCTACTTTACAAATTAAATATTTGTTATGTGATTTTAATTTAATCAAACAAATAACTTCAAGTGTGAAATCGAGAAAGTTGGAGCTACTGCAATGTAATAGAAATCTTTCGTGTAATTGGTATTTACCAATTATTGTGTGCGTAAGGCATCACATTAATATATTTTGTATCGGGGATAATCTTTAATTGGATGAGCGTAGCGAGCGAAGCGAAGATTCCATTTCACTACACTGGAGAAAAAAATCCGGTTTGGTTTGGTTTATTTGGATTAAGGACGCGTCAACCGTTAGGTCATAATGCACCACTCTAACCTAGGGGGGGGGGGGGGAAAGGGGCCCATGCTGGTCAGAACCAGCCACGGGAAAGGGGAGGAAGGGGGGTTTCTCACGTCGCGGTCGTCATTGTCTTTGTCATCGTCGCCGGGGGGTCGTCAAGGGAAGGGGGCAAGGTCCCCGGCGACGATTGCCAGAGCTCGCCTCTAGATTCGGGGAGTAATATACTACCCTTCTTGCTAGCTGATGTTTGCAAGGTGGACTTTTTCTCTTGAATCGCCTTTTACGATTAGCAGAGCCATGCTCTGGGCCAATTCTACCCCGGGCCCAGACGGGGTGTCGTCAAGGGAAGGGGCAGGGGGGGGGCGGGAAAATATCCCTGGACGAGCCTTTTATTTTCGGGGATAATATCCCCCCTCTTTTACTGATTTTTCGGGGTGGATTTTTTTCTTTTG
Source organism: Sweltsa coloradensis (assembly GCA_024449915.1). NCBI lineage: Eukaryota > Metazoa > Arthropoda > Insecta > Plecoptera > Chloroperlidae > Sweltsa > Sweltsa coloradensis. The sequence goes on along the minus strand of JAMZAV010007233.1, from coordinate 51,639 downwards.
AATCCCCTTTGTACGATTCAGAGCCTCTCTGGGAAAAACCCCGGCCCAGACGGGGGGGGCGAGGAAATGGATACATGCAGAATCTTTTTTTGCACTATTTGTATCGGTTGGGGTAAAAGGAAAATATACAAAATAACGACGACGTGAAAATGGGAAAAGCTTAAAACCGGGTTAGGTCTATTGCGCCGCCAGTGCATGGGAATTATTGAAATGAGATTATAGGTTTTTTTGATGTTTTTATGCCTTCTTTTTTTACAAACAAAAAATTTAATATCAATTTTTTTGGTTTTTTCAAATTTTTTTATTATGTCATTTGGTCTTAAATTAAATTTATGCGCCGCTCGCCCAGGGGTAGGGGGGAGGGGGGCGCATGCGGTCAGAACCGGGGAGGAATGAAAGGGGGGGTTTTCTCACGTCCCCGGTTCATTTAAATGCATCGTCGTCGAGGGCGTCAAGGGGAAAGGGGGAGGTGTCCCAGACACGATTTCAAGAGCTCAACTCTTGTTTTGGGAAGTGTATAGGCCTACCCCTTATTACAAGCTTCATATACGTACATGAAAAAACCGTTGAGCAAGGCATGATCGATTTTCTTCAGGACCCCCGTACTGGCTACCCGTAGATTTTGATACGCAAAACTTCAAAAAACCGTCTAAAGACAAGATTAAATATTGGAGAATCCCAATTTACATCACCGCAAAAGGGGGGCTTATAACAAAACTTACTACTAGGGATCGGCATGAGTGGCTTGAACAACCCAAGTCAAAGACATTAGTTTGATACCGAACTGCAGGAACCGTCTCATGACATGATTAAATATTGGGGGAACTACCCAGCATTATCTCACCGACAAAAAAGGTGGGCTTATAACTAAACTTACTACTAGGGATCTGATGAGTGTGCTTGAACACCTCAGATCAAACTTTGTTTGATGCGCAAAAACTGTCAGGAACCGTCTAATGACAAGATTCAATAGGGAGAACTACCAGCATTACACCCCGAAAAAGGGGGGGTTTAAAAAACTAAATTACTACTGGGATTGCATGAGGGTGCATTGAAAAACCTAAAGTTCAAAGACATTGTTTGATGACGCAGAAACTGTGGGAAACCGTCTAATGACAAGTTTCAATATTGGAGAACTACCCGCATTATCATCACCGACAATAAGGGTGGGCTTAAAAACAAAACTTACTACTGGGGATCTGCAGAGTGTGCATTGAACAATCTAAATCAAAGACATCTAGGGAAAATTTTAAAAAATTTTTCGGCCTAGCCCAAACGAGGGGAAAATTCGTGGGCATGATGTAATAAAAATCAAAGTTCAAAGTTTCAAAGATTTATAATGAATTTGTTAAACAAAAAAAATTTTTTGGGTGAATTGCGCATGTCTTCTTTATTTATCCAGCTATCATCAACAGGGGCGCATCATTCAAACATCGGTTTTTTGGGCGCAAATATAGTGGGGAAATTTTTTTTATTTAATTTCTCCGTATTTATAATACAAATCGAAAAAAAGTAACTAAATTTTTTAAGGGGCGATATTATCTTTAAAACAATTTTTTTTTAAATTTTGGGTGCAAATTCCCTTTTTGTGTTAATTTTTGGGCCCACGACAAGTTGTTTGGTTTTATTTTAAGTTATTTTTTGTATGTACATTCTAATGGGCAGTGTTTGAAAGCTGTTTTTTTTTCAGTTTTTTTTAAAAATGTTTTTGTTGTTTTTTAACATGGCTTTTTCCATGCGTGTGGTTTCATCTTTGTGTCTTGAATAAACAAAATTCAGTGTTAAAATGGCATTATTTACCATTTTCATTCCTCTGGAATATTACATCTTTTTGGTCCCCCGGGAAAGCGGTAAAAAGGTGGTTACGTATTATTGTGATTTTGCTTAATTCGCCTAGGGGGGATTAAGCGTGATTTCTGTGAGTTTTTTTGATGCTTTTTTTTAGTTTTCCTTTTTCCGCGTGGACGGCTCCTAGCAAAAAAATGTGTAAAAATCAAATGTTACACGACTGGCACCTTTAAAAATCATTCAAAAATGGTGATCTTTATCTAAAATTATTGTACATTCGCAACGTTGAACGTGTCTCTGCAGACCTCAACATTTTTACTCCCCCTTGATATTGCGAAAACCCGACGAAAGTTCACTAAATTTTGAAGCTGAATCAACGAAGTATTTGAAAGGTTAGTGATGCTCGGATAACTTTAAAAGGACCTAGGTCGAACACCCCCAAAGTACCATGTACCACTCAGACATACCCAATGAAGGGTACGCCGGGGGCCCAGTGAAGTGAACTACCGAAGCTACTTTTCCCAAATTTTGATGGAACCTACAGTGCTGGCTTTCGTTCAGGGACCTCTTGAGGCGCAGTTCACAACAATATCGTTTGTGGGGGGCGGAGAAGCTTCAGTATTTTAAGGGCTCATTGCAAGGGAGGCTCCCTCGCAAAACCCAGTCGATTCCTGTGAATGGTAATTACAGCGAGCTTGGAACTTTTAACGTCACGCTAAAAAAATACGCGTGAAATTGTAAACACGGTTTTAATCCATTTCTCTCAGTCTGTTCTCCAACACGAATCATCTTGGGCATTACGAAAGTTGTTAGACACAACCTTGGAATGCACCGGGTCAGGGGGCAGTTTTTTGGGAAACCCTGCAGCTTGGGATTCGGTGCTCGTTTTTTCACACTTCTATAAGTTAGATAGCGAGTCTCGACGTCAAGGGGAGTTGTCACCACACCCAAAGGAGCCACCAACTTTCCAACAATTTTTGAGTTCATTGAGCACCGGCTCAGCACTCGCATTCAGCACTCCTAATCACAAGGGTCCCTCATCTAGCAGTATGAACCCAAAACCCCCCAAAAGCAGCCTTTTCACATCACAGTGTGCCCCCAAAGAGCCTGGCATGCTTGAAATGTACAGAAAAACCTTTGGGATAAAAAATCTCTGTTTTTCTGAATGAAATGTTTTCGAGCGTCTTCGTTCTGAAAGACAATTCATTGTGTTTTAATTGTCTACGTTAAAACCCATGCTTCAAGAACTGAAATCATTACATGTCACGGGTTTGTCAAAACGTCACCACACATTTTTTACTTTCATTTAAACCCAAATCCCCAAAGGGCCCGAAAAATTGTTGTCTCAACTGACCCTTGCTGTCTCATCCCATTACTCAACTAAATCGTTCTCATACAGTGCCTATCAACTGCTCTCATCAATGTGCGAGACAAACAAGGTGTTATGGGGCCTTTACGAGCTTTTTTGGTTTCTGCGCCCAAAAGCTAGTTTTGTCACAAAAAAATGTGTTCAGAATTTGGGGTTACGACTCATCGACTCATGGGTGTGTATCGGTCTTTTCTAGATATTGCCAAGTGTCGGGTATGGTGGAATTTAAATTTCACTTCGCAGGGAAAAATGAAGAGATCTTTAGTGTGAATCTTTGTTTTTTCCCTAAGGAAACGGAAATTTTTAAAAGAAATGAAAAGTAATGGATATTTTGGTCCATCTTAATGGTTTAAATTTTGGCGACCCAGAAACAATTTCCGGGTGTATGATGTTCTCCTAGGGCAACTTGTACTCCATGCTCCTTCGTTCGGGTCGTTGCTCCGGGTATCAGGGGGTTCACGAAGGTCTGGAGACTGTATTTTGGATGGGTACCCAGGTACCTTTAGTAAAAAGGCCAAAGCAGTTTTACAACTTTTGCACGTCTGTGATTTGGATAGCACTCTTCAAAGGTTTTTTGGGAATTAGAAGCAAGCCGCTGCTAATTTTTGACACCAGAAGAAAAGCTTTTAAAACAACACTTTAAAAGTCTCATAGAAGAGATGATTCGGGAGATTTGTAGTAACATCTTCCATTCCGTGATAGACCCAAAGGTTAGGTATCTCTTAATCAGTCAATTCAACGACTCTGTTCCCTTGAGCGACTTTTAAAAAATCCCAAACCTGAAAAAAAACAGCAGTATGAAAATTTTCATGTCGGAATACATTTCTTTGGGGGCACATGGAGATTTTTCCTGCAACCATTGCACAAGCCGTTGACAAGGTATATTAATTCCTCATCCCCCCTTTATTAAGGAAAGTATTCCCACACGAAACTTGGGGGTCTTTTTTCGATGCATCGCGAAACTTCTTCGGCGTGCACTGAAAAGAAAATTGATGGGGGCCCCAGACTACAAGACACTTGTACCAATATTGTTTGGGTTTTCGAAAAACACATCATTCCTCTGGTCCCGATATCGCCAAAATGTATCGCAATACAGATAGACAAGTCTAAAACTATTTATAAAAGAATCGGGGGTAGAGAAAGTCCCCCTGGGGAAACCCAAATACAGGATTTTAGATTATTGACAGTTACATAGGGAAAAAAGTTTTTTCTCCTTACTTGCCACGAAATGTCTTAAAAAATTGGCGATAGGAACAACTATTTTTCCGAAGGGCTGCTCCTGTTGCTTGAACCATGTCGATGAACAGACAACGGCGACGTGAAAAACTGGGGGCGCTTAAACCGGTTTGGGTCATTTGCGCCCCCTGTAAAATGAAAGGAAATGAAAGAGTTAATGCGGGTATGTTTATGTTTAGTTTTGTTTTCTAAGTGAAAAAAATAACAAAATAAATTGATGATGATGTAGAAATAGAAAAATAAAAGTTATGTATGTGAATGAAAAGAAAGAAAAAAAAATGTGTATGATGTAATTTAAAATTTTTTTAAATTTAAATACTATGGATGAGAAATTAAGAAATTTTGTCCCCGGGGTTATATTGAAAATTCTTCTATGTTTGGGAGAGATCAAATTGCATGCGAAAGGCTCATTTTGGTACATTCTGCTAGCATATGATTAGGTTAAAAAGGTACATCACATTGTCACATTGGGAAAAAACCTTTCTCTTTTAAGAGATACCCGTGATTTGGCGTGTGTGGCCTATACGAAGTCTGACAATACCACCTTTCTTACGTAGAGTCGAATGCAGGTGGACAATTTTTTTAGTCAATGTGGGATCACACTACGCAATTTGTTATTTTGCAAACACCCAAGATGCTTGTCGAAAATTCAAAAAAACCCTGATTGAATCCATCTTGACATCGGAACGGAAACTGGTTTAAATCAACGTCGTGACCTAGAAAGCTTGATCAGCGTCTTCATTTCCCTCTATGCCCACTTTCCCCGGTATCCAACACAACTCTATTATATAACCCTGAGGTTTCTTTTTCTAAATAAAATTTTGGATTTTTGTACCAAATGATGACTTTAATATAAGAGTTTTAAAAAGCTTAAAGTAAAACTTAAGCTATCAACACAAAAGGCATTTTCCACATGGCAATGTAGAATGTATTTGTGAGCTTCAGGGATGGCGATTAGCTCTGCAGTAAAAAACTAAATACACGTCGTTTAAACTCCCTAAAACCGACTTTTAAGGTGGAAAAATAAAAAACTTAAAAACTTGTAGTCAAGTTAAAAATTCTTTGTTGTAGTTCAAAATAAAGTTTTTTTAATAAAACAAATATTGGGGGTAGATTAAAAATAAAATTGTTTTTTTGGGGTGTTACTAAAATTCTTTAAGGGGAAATTTAAAATTTGGTTTTGGTTTTTTTGAATTAAAGGGCGCGACAACCTTTTCAAAAATTCCCCACTGGGCCTGGGGGATATGGGGAATAAAGTCCCATTTTGGCAGCACCAGCCTTGTTGGGAAAGAGGAAAGGGAGGTTTCTCACCGTCGGTGTGTCACAGTTAGTGTTGTCATGGTCGTCGTCATCGAGGGGGGTTTGAAAAGGGAGGGGGAGACTCGCCCGCTATTTAAAGGGGGAACAAATACCCCCTTATATACTAGCTGTCATTTTAAACTTTTATTATATAGCGCTCTTTATTTACCAAAAAAAAACTTTTTGGTAATTAATAAATTAGTTTCGCCCTTCAAAAGTAAAAACGACGAGAGCAAAAACCCTTTATCGGGCAAGCTATATCTTATTGCCTCGTTCAGGGAAATTTTGTTTAGTTGTAAAATTTTTTTTCTCATATTTAATCATAAGTTAAGGAAAAGCGTAAACCGTTAGCACCACACAGTCACAAGTCGCAGTCGTCTGCGCTTGTCTTTGTCCTTCTTGTTGTCAATCGGTCGTAGGAATTAAAACCGCCATGTTGGTCGGGTTTGTTTCGATAAGCAAAAAAAAGTGCAAAAAACTCGATTTGATCCTTCAAAATCACGTTCAAACGGCTACGTTCATTCGTACAGCCCAGTAACTCATCTGTTGCCCATAAGACGGTCCTGAGGGATGTAGGAAGAAAAGGGGGTGCCACCCCCTTGAAGAATACTGCTTCAAGACAGTTAAATTTTTTAATAGCAATGGTAACGTTCTATGATTCAAAGGGGTAGTGGGAAAGGGAAATAATTTTACGTTGCTCAAATTTTTCGATTAACCTTGATATGGGGTAAAAAAATAATAATGCTTACTGAGATACTTTCCAAATCAACATTATTTATTAACAAAAGTTAAAAATATATAAAATATAAATTACCCGTTTTAGGGTTTTATTAGCACAGACTCAATTTAAATTTTAAAGCAAAACCATGTAGGGAGCTAGTCTTGTTTGTAGTCGAAGAGGGAAAAAACAAAGAACGTCCCCTAGCCTGGCCACGTTCTTTATATACTAAAGGGGGGTCAATTAGGTAATTAAATGGGTTGTTTTGTTAATCATCGTGAAAAACTGAGAATCGGAGTCTAGATGATTAACTCATAATCGTTTACTGGAATTGAGTTTCATAATGAGGTAATTAGCCCATAATCGTTTACTGGGAATCGAGGATCATGATTGGGGATTCTCTAAATCTTTACTAAACGTTTAGAATATTACCTAGTTCCCGGGAAATCATATAATTAGTAAAGAAAAATCCTGCATTTTAATCGGTATTTAATGGTGTAATGTAAACACATTAGGTTATATGTATCTAATCTGGGGTAAATAGTTTTGTTCCCAAATATTGTGGGTGACAAAATTGATGCAAAAAAAGCTGAGTGTGAGCAAAACGTAAGTTTATTTAAATATAAAGGCAATCGTCCCCGATAACGCCCCATGACACTGTCTCCTTATTTATTTATTCCCTTGGTCCTAATGACCCCTCTAGCCTAGGGGTATGGGGAAGAGGGGGGCCCTGTGGGCAAAAACCCGCCTCGGTTAGGGGGGATTTTTTGTTTTTTTTTTTTGTTTAGCAACCATTTGGTCATAATGAACCACTCTGGCCAGGGGATATGGGGGAAAAGGGGCCCATCTGGTCAGAACCGCCTCGGGAGGGAGATTTTTTTTTTTGTTTTTTGTTTGCAACCGTTTTTGGTCATAAAGAAAACCCCTTTGGGTAGGGGTATGGGGAAGGGGCCCCTGCGAAAAAGAACCAGCCTCGGTTAGGGGGGGTAAAAGGAGTTTCACGTCGCGGGGTCGCATCGTTTTTTTTTTCCATCGTTCGTGGGTCATGTCCGTTGTCGTTCACTTTTCGCAATACAGATGGGAGGTGTTCCCCAAAACCCTTGCCAGAGTCGCCTCTGTTTCAGGGAGTAATATACACCCTTAAACAGCTGATATTTTCGAGATGACTTTATCTCCTTCCTCGGGGTTTTTTCGATAAGCAGAGTTTTGATCTGAACTAAATTTTACCCTGGGGCCAGATATTATTTATTCTTGTTTACAAACTAAAGATATAACACGAATTGTAATAGCGAAGGAAAAAATATTTTAAATGGACAAAAATAAATAAAATAATTGTGATTGATGGGAATTAAATTGTATTAAAACGTTACTTTGGATGGCGGGGGGGGAAGGTATAACCAGGTTTGGCGGATGTGACCCGATGCGGGCGACAGAGAAACCCCGATATGACATGCGTAAATGGCGACTGAGAAACTAGGGCGCTTCAACCGGATAGGTTATATTGCGCCTCCTGGATATTGAAAAATAATTTAAATTGGGTTTATGGTTTGTTTGTGATTTTATGGTTTTTTTATTTTATGAACGATTAAAAATAATTTAGATGTGATGGTAAATTTTTTTTTATTTAGTTTAATGAAAAAAAAATAGAAATGAGATTAAAATAATTAAATTTTGTTAAATTTAAAATTAAAATTACGGCTGTTTTAAAGCTTCAGCTACGTTACTAATGCAGGCTTTTTTTTATAGGGATGTGAAAACATTCTAAATTTTGATATTTAAAAAACTAAAAATAGTTTTTTAATCAAATTCAAGTAAAAAATAATGTTCGATGTTTTTTTTTTACAAATTTGTTTGGAGATGGGTACTCATAATTTGGGCAAAGTCAATTAAAGGTTTTTCGGTTTTCCAAGGGAAAAAAAAAATGTTAAATGATTGGATGGGGGTTGGCCCGGGCCAGAATTACATGTTTCTGGGTGGAGGGCCGGTCCAACCCTTATCAATATATTTTTTTGTATCTACCTACATAACTGTTTATATACCTTTTTTGTTTGGGGGGTTCGAGTTTGTTTTAGATTTTATTTTAAATTTTATTCACTAGTTCGTCGACAACCCCCCCTGAACTTCGTGTTTGGTTCGGAAAAAAGTATTTTTTTGTTTATTTTGGGCGTAAAGGTCATAATCGCTACTCCAGCCCAGGGGAGGGCAGGCGCCAAAGCCAAAAACCTTGAATTTGTTTTATGAAAAGTCCTATATGGATCCGATTAAATGAATATACCCTTGCGAATCAGGGCGCTCTAAAAAGAGTAGGTCTTTGCGCCGCCTGGGGTATTCAAATTAGTAAATTTAGTTTGTTTTTGTGGTGGACTTTTTCTCTTTATTGCCCCGTACGATTAGCAGAGCCATGCTCTGGCCATTCTACCCCCGGGGGGGAGACAGGGGATTTCGATGTATATAAATAATAGTTAGTTCACTTATTTCAGTATAAGTAAGTTTACCTCATTTTATCGTTTTTCCTAATTTTCTTAGTTAATTAAGGTAATTAACAAGTGATTTAAGATGTAATTTAAAAAGAAATTGTGATTCACGGCGTAATTTTCAATTCATAATAACCCATTCTACCTCAAATCGTATTGTCTTACGGGGGAATGGGCTTTTCGGTGGGCCTATCCGGCCTCGTAACAATACCCGGCCATGTTCAATTAAGGGAAAATCTGATGAGTATTTCACACAACATCGTGAGAAACTGGGGCGCTTAACCGGTTCAAAAGCCTTGTTGGTAAACTTTGAAAAAAATTGTAAGTGGTTTTTCCCCCAAAAAATTTTGTTTGAATTAATTTGTTTTCATAAATTTCTTTTAATGAGTTAAAAATAATATAGTTTTATTTTATTTTAAATTATTTTTTTTTTCGTTTAATTGGATTAAGGACGCGTCAAACCCTTTCTATAATGCACCACTCAACTAGGGGGGGGGGGGAGGGGGCCATGCTAGTCACAACTACCACGGGAAAGGGGGGAAGGGGATTTCTCACGTCCCCCGGGGTCGTCTTCGTCTTTGGGCATCGTCGGTTGTGTCATTGTCTGTCGTCGGGGAGGTCGTCAAGGGACGGGGGGGGGTCCCCAAATTACGATTGCCATATTTTTTTTTTTTTTTATTAAAGGGAAACGTCAACCGTTAGGTCATAATGCACCACTTAACTTGGGGGGGGGGGGGGGGCTGCTGGTCAGAACCAGCCACGGGTTAGGGGGGGAAATGGGGTTCTCACGTGGCGGTCGTAAACGTTTTCGTATTTTAGTGGTGTATTGTTGTCACGTCGTCGGGGTCGTCAAGGGGGAACGGGGCGTTCCCCCACGCGAGCCCGAGCCCCCCTTAGATTTTGGGGGGTAAATATACTACCCTTCTTTCTAGCTGACGTTTGCGAGGTGGGGGCTTTTTTTTCTTGAAACGCCTTTAAACGATTTGCAAGTTATGCTGAAACTGTTTCTTCTGTCAAAAAGATCAAACAAGTAACATGACAGGAAGAAATAGGGCGAAACAACCGGAAGGTCACCTTGCGCCGCCTGTGATATTGAAAGTTTTTAAATTAAAATTTGATTTAATTTGATGTTTACAATGTTTTATAAACGAAAAAAATATGATAGAGATAAGATTTTTTTTTTTGGTTTTTTTTTGGATTAAGGGCCGTCAACCTTAGGTCATAATAAAACACCATCTGGCCTTTGGGGGGTGGGGCCCATGCTGGTCAGAACCACCACGGGTAAATGGAGGGGAAGGGGTTTTTTTTTCACGTCCGGTCGTCCATCGTCTTTGTCATTTTTTGTTCAGTCATCGTCGTCGGGGAGGTCTCAAGGAAGGGGCAAGGTCCCCCGACGCGATAAGATAAGATATAAGATAAGAAAAAGATAAGAAAAAAATTTTATTTTTAAGAATTTTTTGGTTTTAAATTTAAATTTAACACAAATTACTGTGAATGGGGAATATTTTTGGGTTTTAAAAACACCGTTAGGTCATAATTTTCCCCTTTAGCCCGGGGAAAGTTGGGGGGGGGGGGGGATGGGGGGGGGAAAAGGTTTCCGTGCTGGGTTAGAACCCGCCACGGGTAAAAGGGGGGGAAGGGGGTTTTTCACGTCGCGGTCGTTATCGTTTTTTCTAGTTCGTTGTGTCATTGTCATCGCCGGGGAGGGGGTCAAGAATTGGGGCGGTGTTCCGACGACGTTTCCCAAAAACTCGCCTTTAGTTTTTGGGCAGTTATAAACTCCCCTCTTACTTGTTTATGTTTGCGAGGGGGACTTTCTCGAATTTCCCTTTTACAAAACAGAGCCATGCTTAATGAATTTACCCGGCCAAGACGGAGGTAGATTTAATACATAACCTATGATTGAAATTTTCCCTTCAATATTTTCTTAATTTTTTAATCCTTGAAACTTAAATGTCTTTATCATCTTTATGAATAATATTAACGGGTAAATTTAAAACAATTTTTTTGTAGTACCCACCTCCAATCAAACAAATATCCCCGGGCTTGTGCAGCAGGGTGCCCATTTCCAAACCGTGCTTTTTTTGGTCAGCGAATCAACGGATCAATACCAAGGGTTTAAAAAAGTAACATGTCTCTTGCCATAAACTAGATATTGACAAATAGTACAAAGGGGGGAAAACTAGGGGGCTTCAAACCGGTTAGGTCATATTGTGCCTTCTATGTGATCGTAAGTTTATGAAATTAGTTTTAGGGTGTTTGATGATTTTATTGTCGGATAAGTAAATTAATGATTTTGGGTTTAATTTTGGGTTTAAAGGGCGCGTCAAGTTTTGGTCTATTTCGCCACTTTTTACCAATGGGTGGGGGGGGGGTGGAGGGGCCCATCTGGCCAGAACCGCCCCGGGAAAAGGGGGGGAAAGCGGGTTTTTTTAGTCGCGGTCGTCATTGTTTTTGTCATTTTGTTCGTGGTGTCCCTTGTCGTCATCGGTTGAGGGGTCGTCGGGGGGGCCGTTCCAGCGATTGCCAGATCTCGCCTCTAGATTTGGGGGAGTAAATTACTACTTTTTACTACTGTGTTTTTTGGGGTGGGTTTTTTGCCGAATTTTTTTCCCGGTTGCGGGGCCAGCTCTTGGGGTTTAACCAAAACCAAACGAGAATCAAAAAATTTTTAGTTTTCTGGTAGGGAGTAAGTTCTTGAAAAGGGCCTAGAATAGCCCCGGGGATATGGGGGTGGGGCCAGTGGGTTTTTTCGTAATTATCATTTTTTGTTTTTTCCCCTTTTTGGTTTAAAACAGCGGTTTCCAAACCCGTGGTTCGAGTGGGTTTTTCCGGAAACCCACGGGAGACCCCCTTTGTTTTATTTCCCTTTAAAACCTTTTTTTATTGTTAAATTTCGCAAATTACTAAAAATCCAGAATTGCCAAAGTTCCAATGTTTGCCTGTTCCTCATCAGTAAAATCCCGGGATGATGTAATTTCCATAGTTCTCATACCTACGAGGGGGAAAGGTAGACAAACTGACGCGCTTTCATATAACATAAAAGGGGTCTCATCTGTTCTTTGACTTGATTTGTTTTTAAAGTTGAGAAGCTGCCTAAACGGTATGGAAGTGGAGAAGGGGAAAAAACAATAGAACCTTAACAATTTAGGCATTCATATTTAAGGGATTTAAAATAATTCAAGAATCTCTTTAAAATCTTGATTTTATAGGTTTTTATATGAATTCCCAAAAAAAACCCCCCTTTCTTTTCAAGTTTTGGTTAACCCTTTGTCCCCCTTTTTAAAATGAGAATTATTTTTCCCTTTTTGAAGAAGAAAGTTTTTTAAAATTTAATAATTTGAAAAATTAATTTTTAAAATTTTTTTTTTTTCCAACTTTTTTAAAGCATTAAATTTCGCTGAAAAATTGACATGCCGCCTTCATTTATTGCTAATGTCCACAACAGTATCATTCCCCCTTCCCTTCCCCCTGAAAAACAAGATTGTTAAGGTAGCATAAAAAATGCATAGCGATAATTACTTTTTTTACACACGCGCGCGACCCGGCACCTCCACCATTTGCACGAATTGGGCAGAATTTGCTGTGGGGAACCAGGCTACTCCACCAAAATCGTGTTTTTTTTAAAATACTTACCAAATACTAGACTCAAATCGAAATAAAGGGAACTCGCACACCCCAAGCAGTCACTCACTTTCAATTGACGACTTGAACTTTGGCGGCATATTTCAATTTAACAATAAATACACAAAATACTTGTGACACACCTCACAACTCATCGCGACACAGTGGTTGAGAACCGCTGGGGTAAAGCATAACATTTTCCGAAGACTAAAATAACGAAAAACCCCACCACTTTGTGTTGTGTCTATTGAAGCAAGGGGGTCACACAGGACACAAGAGAAACTGATTTATCCCTGCTCAATGAAGTGCATTGCATGACGACGTAAGAAACTAGGGCGCATCAACCGGTTAAGGTCACCTTGCGCCGCATGTGATATGAAAGTAAATAAATTGAGTTTGATTTATTTGATATCTTCAATGTTTTATAAACGAAAACATTATAACAGAGATAAGGAAAAATATTTATTTAAAAGTAATTTTTTGGTTTGAATTAAATTTGTAACAAAAATTACTGTGAATGGAATATTTGTATTAAAGACGCCTTTAGGTCATAAGCACCACTCTAGCCTAGAGGAGGTGGGTCTTATGCTGGTCAGAACCAGCCACGGGTAAAAGGAGGAAGGGTGTTTTCTCACGTCGCGGTCGTCATCGTCTTTGTCATCGTTCGTTGTGTCATTGTCATCGTCGACGGTGAGGTCGTCAAGGAAAGTGGGGGTTGTCTCCGACGACGATTGCCAGAGCTCGCCTATAGTTTCGGGCAGTAATATACTCCCCTGTTACTAGCTTATGTTTGAGAGGTGGATTTTCTCTTGAATTGCCTTTTACGAAAACAGAACCATGCTGTTATCGAATTGTCCACCGGGCCAAGACGGATGGTGAGATTCAATACATAGATTGGTTTATTTGGATTAAGGACGCGTCAACCGTTAGGTCAAATGCACCACTCAAACCTGGGGGGGGGGGGGGAGGAAAATGGGCCCATGCTGGTCAGAACCAGCCACGGGAAAGGGGAGGAAGGGGTGTTTCTCACGTCGCGGTCGTAATTGTCTTTGTCATTGTTCGTGGTGTCATTGTCTTTGTCATCGTCGCCGGGGGGTCGTCAAGGGAAGGGGGCAAGGTCCCCGGCGACGATTGCCAGAGCTCGCCTCTAGATTCGGGGAGTAATATACTACCTTCTTGCTAGCTGATGTTTGCAAGGTGGACTTTTTCTCTTGAATCGCCTTTTACGATTAGCAGAGCCATGCTCTGGCCAATTCTACCCCGGGCCCAGAACGGGGGTCAATACATAGAGCCTATATTTGGCTTATGATTGAATTAGCCCTTCAATATTTTCTTCAATTCTTTAACCCTTGAAACATTGAAACGTCTGCATCAGGCTTTACTGAATAGTATGTTACGGCCAAATTTAAATATAAATTTTTGTGATGTACCCACCTCCAATCAAAACATGATATCCCAGGTGCTTGGTGCATGACAGGGTACCCATTTCAACCGCTGCTTTATTGGTCAGCGAATCAACGGACTCAATATCAGGCATTGAAACAGTTGACATGTCTCTTGCCATAAGACACGATATTGACAAATAGTACAATGGGAGAAACTAGGGCGCTTCAACCGGTTATGTCATATTATGCCCCCTGTGATATGTAAGTTAATGAAATGAATTCATGGTGTGTTTGATAATTATATTGTCGTATAAGTTTATGAAAGAATTTGGTGTATTTGGATTAAGGACGCGTCAACCGTTAGGTCATAATGCGCTACTCTAAACAATGGGGGGGGGGGGGGGAGGTGGAGGGGCCCATGCTGGACAGAACCAGCACGGGAATGTGGATGAAAAGGGATTCTTACGTCGAGGTTCGTTCGTTTGTCTTCGTTCGTTGCGTCATTGTCATCGTTGTCGGGTAGGTCGTCAAGAAAAAGGGTAGGTGTACCCGACGACGATTGCCAGAGCTCGCCTCTAGTTTCGGCCATACAGGGAGTTATATACATCCCTTTTACTAGATGATGTTTGCGAGATGGATTTCTCATGAATCACGTTTTACAATATCTATATATGCCAAATTCTTTACAAAAGAATAGCTATCAACTAATGTAAACAATTGTGACAGCACAGTCATGTGATCGTTACATCTAAGCTTTAACCATTTATATTATTGTCAAGTAGATTACTAAATGCACAATGTTTTACTCTATAATGCTGAAAACGTGTCCTAAAAGTGTGTTACATAATATTCTTCTTTCAAAACCATGCAGGCAAAATCAGTAACAAAGAAACGACGACGACGTGAGAAACTAGGGCGTTCCAACCGGTTAATTCATATCGTACCACATGTGATATTCTAAGTTATCACATTGTGTTTGTTATTTGTGTGTTGGTTTTATATGTAAAACCAAAGTTTATATAATGAACTAAAATTCATAGGTTATTTATTTTTTTTTTTGGATTAAGGACGCGTCAACCGTTAGGTCATAATGCACCACTCTAGCCTAAGGGGGGTGGGGAGGAAGAGCCCATGCTGGTCAGAACCAGCCACGGGTAAGTGGAGGAAAGGGGGGTATTCTCACGTCGCGGTAGTGATAGCAATAGGAAAATTAGCTAAATAATTTTTTTAAAGGTTTATATTTATAATTTTAGTATAAGATTATTGGTATTAAGGGCACGTCTACCATGCAGGTCAGAACCAGACACAGATAAGGTGAGGAAAGGGAGGTTCTCACGTCGCGGTCGTCATTATCCTTGTCAAAGTTCGTATTGTCATGGTCGTCATCGTCGTCGGGGTGTCTTCAAGGGAAGGGAGGGGTCAAGGTTCCCGAAGACGATTGCCAGAGTTCGCCTCTAGTTTCCGGGAGAAATAATGTATTCTTCTCTTACTAGCTGATGTTTGCGAGGAGGACTTTTTCTCTTGAATCGCCTTTTACGATTTGCAGAACCATGCTCTGGGTCAATTCTACCCTGGGCCCACCCAGGGATTTTGAGAAAAGTTGTAGTACCATTATTTAAAATAGGTGTCAACAAACAGCTTGTTGTTATTATAGAGGTGTCTCTCTAATTTGCCATTGTGCCAAGCTTATGAAAAAGTGCTGTTTATTTGGATTAAGGACGCGTCATCTGTTAGGTCATAATGCACCACTCTAGCCTAGGGGATATGGGGAGAAGGGGCCTATGCTGTCAGAAGTTCTCAGTGTCTCACGTCGCGGTCGTCATCGTTTTTGTCATCGTTCTTTGTGTTATTGTCATCATCGTCGTCGTCGGGAATGTCGTCAAGGGTACGGGTAGGTGTTTCCGACGACGATTGCCAGTACTTGCCTCTGGTTTAAGGGAGTAATATACTCCCCTCATACTAGCTGATGTTTATGAGGTCGACTTTTTCTCTTGATTTGCCTTTTACGATTAGCAAAGCCATGCTCTGGGCCAATTCTACCCGGGACAGACGGGGAGGTTTTTGGTTCATTTGGATTAAGGACGCGTCAACTGTTAGGTCATAATGCACCACTCTAGCCTAAGAGGGGTGGGGAGGAGGGGCCCATGCTGATCAGAACCAGCCACGGGTAAGGGGAGGAAGGGGTGTTTCTCACATCGCGGTCGTCATCGTCTTTGTCATCGTTCGTTGTGTCATTGTCATCGTCGCCGGGGGGGTTGTCAAGGGAAGGGGGCAAGGTCCCCGACGACGATTTCCAGAGCTCGCCTCTAGTTTCGGGGAGTAAGATACTCCGCTCTTTCTAGCTGATGTTTGCGAGGTTGGATTTTTTATTCTTGAATCGCCTTTTACGATTAGCAGAGCCATTTTCTGGGCCAATACCCCGGGCCCAGACGGGGTCGAATGGGCAAGGTCGCCGACGTTGATCGCTAGAGCTCGCCTCTCGTTTCGGTGAGTATTATGTCTTTATCTCTTTTCTCGACTTTTACGATTAGCAGAAATATGCTGTTTGCAACAACGTCCTCAACCATTATTTTTTGTGGGAACCCTGCCCAGTGTGCAATCCTTGCCCGTCTTCAGGTGTCCGGTTTTGGTTTATTTGGATTTAGGTGCGTTACTGCGTTACTCTACTCTAGCCTTGGGGATATGGGGATGAGGAGAGGCCCAGCTGGTCAGAACCAGCTACGGGTAGGTTGAGGAATTGGGGATTCTGATGTCGCGGTCGTCATCGTCTTCATCATCGTTTGTTTTCATGTTCGTGGATGTCGTCTTCGAGGATGTCGTCAAGAAAAGGCTGCAAGGACCCTTACGACAATAGCCAGAGCTCGTCTCTAGTTTCAGAGAAATATACCTATACTCCATATACTTACTATAAAGCTGATGTTTGCGAGATGGAACTAAACTCTTTCTTCATCTATTACGATTACCAGAGCCATGGTGTTTCCCATGATGTCCCAATCCAATTCGTATTAATTTTTTCTTGTGAAGCCTGCCCAAGGTGCAATTCATGCCCCTCTTCGGTGTTTTTTTTTGTGGGAAACCATAAGTCGATACAAAAGTGCAATGTTTGGTCGATTGTTAAAATTGCTTATGACAAACCGGACAAAATTTTAAAAAGACTATGTACGAGGTTTGGTATGGGTAGGGACGACGACGTGAGAAACTAGGGACGCTTGCAAACAGGCTAAGCATATTGCGTCGCGTGACATGAAAGTAAATGTAGAGAGTTAATGCAGGTGGTTGCCATGCAAAGATGTTTTCTAAGGTATAAATAACAAAATAAATTGATGATGAAACATAAAGTAATAGCAAAATAAACAGTAGTGTGTTAGGAAAATGGGAAAATAAAGAAAGGAAAGAAATGGTAAGATGTGATATTAAATTTTGTTAAAGTAGATTACCGGGATGAGAAATTGAAACGGGTTGTACCGTTAATCATATGATAGAAGTTCTCATATGATGGGGGATCAAATGGTTTTTTCGCAAGCATTCATATTTGGCACATTTATCGCCTTAGATATGATCAGTTAAAGGTACATTCACATGGTCACATATGGAATAACCTTTTCTCTTGTAAGAGAAATCCGTGTGTTAGGCCGTGTATGGTATACGAATTCAGACCCCTAATACCACCATCTCTCTACGTATAGAGTACGAGGACGTAGGTGGACGCATTGTAGTCAACGTGGGCATCACACTAAGCAATTGGTATTTGCAACACATCCAAAATTGCTTGTCGCAAATCCAAAATCTTTGCCTTGTATTCTACTCTTGACAATCTGGAACGGGAACTAGATTGAAATCAAACGTCGCGAACGCTGGAAGCTCTCATAGCAGACGATCAGCGTGTCATTTCACTCTCATGCCCACGTTTCCTAGCGTCAGCCTCCAAAACTTTTCCCATTATATATTCCCAAGAGGTAGTTTTTCTAAAAACAATTGGATGTCGTACCAAATATGATAAGAATACAAGAGTCCTTATGATCTTAAGGAACAAGCTATCTGAACAAACAAAATGGTATTCTCCACAACGACAGCGTTAGAATGTATTTAGACCCCTCACGGATGGCAAATATAACCTCTGCTAGTGAAAAGAACACACGTCGTTAGCATGAAAACACGTTCAATCTAGGTGTGAGCAAGAAAGCAATCCACTACTTGTGTCAATTTGGAGCCAATCTGTGAAACAAAGTTAAACTTTGATGTCATGGCAAATCTTTTCTAGAGTTAATTTTGAATACATCTAGTCTGCAAGTAGTAGAGTTTTTATCAAAACGACAAAGGTGGACTAGAAAAACGGCTTGGGTAGACCAGGGCGGGTATTGCTAAAAACACAAATTAAAACTGTTGTTGAAGATAAAATTCTAGAAGATTTCTGATACAAAAGTTCTAAATCTACCCGTGGCAAGGGTTGCTGACGGTTTGTACAAAGTGTGTATATTTCACATAGAAAACAGTCATGGTTTGATTCGGTTATGTGGGCATAGATTAATTTTATTAGTACGTACCCATCAAGAGGTTTCGCCGTCTGCCAAGGATAGACAAACCTGAATCGCATTACAAACTGACTACCGGGCTTGTTCGAAATGCACCAAGAGCAAGCCGAAGACCCACAATGTGGACAGTGTCTGATAGTTTACAGGGGTTGCGTATTCTGCCGAAGAGTATATGAACATCCACAGTTCAATCTTGGAGCAACTAGATGATCCGTAAATTCCCCCAAACATGCAAGTCCCATACCTGAACCCCAGATGATTGCTTAGAACTTCAATAGGTGATTTCAACATGCATCTTTTGCGTAACCAACAACGGTGTTTCCAATTAGGCTTTTTGTCAAAAAACCATGCTGAGAAGACGGAAATTTGGTTTGAAATGAGTTCTATATTGTGAAACCAGCGTTGTGGGTTTCATTTTGATCCCTTGAAGGCGACAAAAGGGAATGCACTGTCTTTTCGGGAAGAGAATCGTTGTCCCCCGCTTCGAGCCCATTCACTTATATTGTTCAATCCAATGGCACGTGGGCTTTGAGCTGTGATAAATTCATTGATCTGTAGGAAGATTCCCAGGTCATCTACAAATCAGGCCACGACTTAGGCCTTTGGAATACAATCCACAACACTGTTATGCCAATTTAGCAATAGTGACACCCCGACAAGACTGAGCCTCTGTGGTACCCTGTTTCCAGTGGAGAAACGAGTCTTGACAAAACATTGTTAACAGCACTTGAAGTTCATATCTTTTAAAAGTTTCTAAAAAAGTGTGCATGTGCCCTGCGAAAACCACTCGCCGAATCTGTGAAGAAGATTATATCCTTCATGTTGTGTCGTAGGCTTTTCACTGTCAAAAGCACACGCAAAACCTGCTGTTGCTAACATAACCCTTTCCTTGAATAAAGCGTTCAGACGAACCAATGTGGTCGATGGCAAGCGACGTTTACGAAATCCCACATTGACGTTCGCAGTAAAACGACGGTTCTCGAGCCATCAACATTTAGTCGTTCGTGATCATCTTTTCGAACATTTGCAATAAGCAACTTGTCAGAGAAAAAAAGGGCTAAATGAAGCGGGCATCGACTTGTCTTTGCGGTTTTAAGGAGTGGAAATTTAAGATGGCACTACGCAAATCATCTGGAATATTGCGGACACATAAATATATAAAAACAAAATAAAAACTTCCAATGGGAGACAGTCAGGTTGCACAAACATGCGTTTTGCATTTTCTTCTCCCAAATATTGTGCTGACGTTAATGAGCTTAACGCCATACGAAGTTTCCACAAAGGAAACGCTTGTTGTATGGCCCATCGTTTTCAGCTGAGAAATAAGTTTCCGAACTTCTGTCACACGCTTGTGTGATGGAAATCTACATTCATATCGTGCATTGCTGCTTACCGATGGCAAAATGTGAACCAGTACGAAGCCCCACTTCTGGAGGGTTTTTTTTTAGTAATTATCCAGTAATAATTGCCGCCATCCTTGATCGGGGTATGGTGTTACTGAAGTCCACTAAGATTTAATCCTTCCCACACCATCGTGGAAGAAGGTGCTTTAATTATAGAGATACATACTCTTTAGCCATGACGGCACTTCTACTATGTTGATTTTTTTTTTAAAAAAAAAATTCGTTGTTTTTTTATCGTTTAGCGCTCTCTCGTGCTTGAAATGATTAAAGATTTCAATGTAGGAAATGATGATATCTTACAAAGCTTTGCTTCTTTGCCTTGAGGCCACATAAAAGCGCAATCCTTTTCTCACAGGGGACGGGCACGACGTCGTCGGTTCCCCACTAGTCAGTGTATACGGCTATGTTGCATCCGAGCATAGCACTTTACTAACCATATTGACAATGCACGCGGGGGTCACGAGAACGAGTAAATGTCCACCCTTGAGAAAGAGACTTCACTAATTTCCTGGAACTTTCCACAATCGGCTGCGCAAGTCCCATCCCTGACTGATTTTGTGGTTATTGTAGTTTAAATACATTCCCTTGAATTGGAAATGATCTATCTTCCAGTAAATCCTTCAAGCACATTTAGCTCGAGATCAAGCGATAGCAATGGTGTAAAAATATGCATAAATCTTATGGCTGAAAAAGTTGCCAGAATGTGAAGTGAAATGGTCATCTGCCCGTGCAAACAATGAAATACATTCATGGTGTTGTAGAAAATCTGCTGACAACCTACAACCCCGTGGATCAGCAAATTAATGATCCCAGTCAGTATGGTGACGCGTATAAAACCCCCCACCACGCTACGGGGTCTATGTAGTTGATCCGACAATGTCCAGAACCGGGTCTGCTAATAATAATGGTGGTGGAATGTAAAATACAGCAAAAATATGGTAAATTTGGATGTAAACTGTAACGGCGACGGCTGAAGGCGATTGTTGTCAATGGAATCTGATGCATACACAGAGTCATGCACCAGAATGTGCAACACCGTCCCTTGCAGTTCACTCCTGTATAATTCCTACGGTAGATGTTATAACCCTTAACCGTAGGTTTTCAGTTGGTGGTTTGAAAAAAGTTTCTTGTATAATAAGATCAAGGGTGTTGTGTTTTGTAAAAGAAGCTGTAGATCTTCTAGATGCATAGAATCCTCTACAATTCCACGTTTGAGTGTAAGCCATAAGTTCATAGATGTGTATGTATCTTAAATAAAGAATGTTTATTTTTAAATTTCACGTTATGCCGGGTTTTAAATATTCATAAAGGTACTAATCCATTAACCGATCCTCCAACAGTCACAGTAAGTGACGACGTTGGATGGGGCTGTTTTTTTGGTTGGAATCTTATAAAATCTTTTAATAGAGTGTACCACTAAATCTAACGGTTTCTGGTTTTTAACTGGCTGGTTGATTAGGTAAATTTGCTCGCAACTTGAACACCAACATTGCTAGTTGAGTCTGTGGCAATAAAATTACATAATTTTTACCGGAATTCGAGATCGAGCGCAGAGAAAAGAAACTCTTGTAAGAGTTTTCCATGTTCTGTGGGCTTTGCTTGATCTTTAATTGATCTTGTTGTGATTTCTGGTATCCAAGCAAAGTTTGAATCGTTTCCTTTGAGCTTAGGCGTTCGCTTGAACCATGGTGATGTCTTCAACATGGCTGGTATCGCCGCATCAGCTTCAACATGGCTGGTAGCCGCATCAGTACTTTGGGGATTATATGTATGGGTTTGAGATGTTTGTCTATAGGATTTTTTGTCATTATGCCTCTACTACTTGATGCCTAAGCTTGCGCAAATGATACTGGGACAAATTAGATGTTGTGGCTGTTCTCAACAGAAGCAATCCATTCGCAGGGTTTCTAGGTACGATTTAACGGTTACACCCGGCTAAAACTTGAATTGCTTTTGCATCGCAACATGCGATACTTTTAACAAAAATGTTGGTGTTCTTGTTTACGATTAATGTCAACATTCTAGGTAATTTCGTATTGGTTGATAGTTTCAACCATAGTTCCAAGGGTAATTTCTTGGTTCAAAATAAAGACCTAGTCTTTTTATGAGGGTGTAATTTGTTTGTTGTCGGCGGGATGGGAAATGGGGTGATTGTGTGATTAGATTTTCAATGAGTAGAGAAAGGGACAACTACCAAATTCCCGGAAAAGACTCACTAGCCCGCGTTGGTTGCTACCACATAGGGCCTTGTAAACAGTAATAGATTTCTTTTTGCATCAGGATGGTATGTAGGAAAAGACAGCCAATTTCATGTCGGACCAAAGACATACGACGCAACCGAGTCTTTTTTACCAGTGTGGTCCGGCCGTTCCCGACCCTTCTCTTCCCATAGCTCACACATGGTACATACATACATAGCAATCTATGTCCAGGCTCGCCAATGTGCAACACTAGATGGTGGACAAATGTTGCACTAACGATGACACAGGTGGCTAGTTCTGAAATTCCCGTCGATGTATCGAAGCAGGTGGCCAAGTGCGGTGGTCATGTACTCGGCAAGAAACCTTTTCCTCAACAACCAGGATCCCCTGTATCCACGCTCACGGGTCGCACAGCACGGGCAAACACGGTAGGTAGACGTTAGAACACTCAAAGGGGGCCAGGCATGATGGTGTAGACGTAGAAAAAAGTGAAAAAAGAATAAATAGATATGATTGATAGAGTAAATGTGAGTGTGGAAAGTGAAAATTATATGCATGAGAGCCCCTGGCCGCAATATCCAGTCACCTCAAGATCTTATTTGAGGGGTACACACGAATGCCTCTCTTGTCGCCTTTCCGAAAAGCAAGAAATGTGGAAATGCTTCTTGAACAAACTTCAGGTCAGGATTGACGGTAACGAGGGTTTTTGAAGCTGGGACGCACCTCCGGATCAGAGTCGGCTTAACCGCTCGAACATATAAAGACTACAATGCCATCATAGTTTGACATGAGAAGCTAAGGCCGCATCTAACGTGAGGTTCAGATTGCGCGCCTTGGATGTGTAAGTTAAAAGAGTTTGTTTGTTTTTATTTCTATACAATATTTCGAAAGATTAAAACTAGGAAAAGCTAAGTCCCACGCGTTGATGATGAGCGCTTTTTGTAAGTTTTTAGTTTGCGTGGACCACTTTTCCTTTGCCAAGGACCTTCTGTGAAGGCATTTAGGGATTGTGTCAAAGTTTCTATTGTTTACTTGTAATGTTATTATAACCTCGAAAAAAACTCAAATAAAACTATGCTATGGAATTTGGCTATTTTTCAGTTTTTGCTTTCAAAAAAGCAATACTACTCACCATTACGCTTATGTTCCCATGTGAAACACTATGAACGTTGTTGCCCCACCCGTTTGGTCAGGAATCGGCCCAAATGTCACGAAAATATCGCACAAAAATCGAAAAAAAAGCGTTATTAAAAGTTACGAGATTATGAGAAAATCTCCTTCGATTGTACCCAAAAGTTGGCAGGTCTAAGTTCCAAAGATTTTGAAGGTCTCACAGAAAATATCCGCGCAATTGGAGTAGCGGCCTAGCCGGAATCGCTGTTAACAAACAACACACAAAAATTATCAAACTGATAATATACAAGAAAAACGAAAAAAAATCGTAAAATGCGATTTTCATGAAAAAATTTTTTGATTATCGCTCAAAATTGGGGGGGGCAGTTCAAGTTCAAAGATTTTAAATGTAGCCAGCACAATTTCAGGCCAATGGATAGATAGATAGATAAGAGATTTTTCATTACTTAGACTAGTACAGTGTACAAGTATTACTCTTGCAGAGAATGGCGAATAGTCATAATTAATAATTAATCAATGAAAGATGATAGTAATTATAGAATACACAGTGGTTAGAAGAAAGAATAGTTGAATTATAAGCATAACGGAATATATGGATATTATATGATAGGTATGATGACTGATAAATTGATAACCACTAATATATAATATAATGATGACTCATTAATTGATTAATAATGAAAAACACAGGTTTAACGTTTAAAGTTAGAGTAGATGCAAAACAATAGCATGCGTACTATAGATTAAGAACTCATATATAATAAGAAAAGTGCCGGATTTAAAGCAATTTATCGTGATGTGATATTGTGATAATAATAATTGTTGATGCACAGAAAACCAGCACATGATTTTACAGGAGAATGTGTCAAGTATATATATGAGGAGTGATTGATTGATAGTGTTTATGGTAAAGTAGAGTAGATGCAAAATATGCCTCTACTAGATAAGGAATCATATGAGAATGTAAAGAAAAATTGGGATATAATAGAAATATTGATATGATATTGTGATAAGAATTGCTATATGGAACTGGAAAACAGCATGATGTACAGTAGAAATGTGTCTAAATATATAATTGATTATATAGATATATATATATATATTATATATATATATATATATATATAGATATATATGTTTACGTCGATTTTCTCGGACAATGTGACATAAGAAAATCTTTCGAGTTTCCGCAGTTAAATAGTCTAAACACCAAACGCCTCGAACAAGCTCTCCCTGTCTACATTCTCAACAAGGCAACTGACATACAAATTCTATCATGTTTTTTAATTGTTGTATGTCGTACCCTGAGAATGAGCCAGGGAGACGCTCTGAACGCTTGGTACACAAACATCATCTAACTCGTGAAACTCGAAAGAACGTCATTAGGTCAGACTATATATATATATATTATACTATGTAGTTGGTTGATGATGATTGATTAGAGTTTATGTTAAAGTAAAGTAGATGCCAAACATAATAGAAGCCCTATAGATTAAGAATTCATTATAGAATAAAGAAAAGGTGGATATTACAAGCAATATTATGGATATTGTGAGAGAATTGTGATGACAGAAAACAGCAATGAGGCATGTACAGCACAATGTGGTCCCTTAGTACACACACACAACACAACGAAGCGTGGTAAGCACCTAATATATATTGAGTTTGTTACATCATGGTCGGCTAAGGGAACATCTGACATTTAAATACAGTGCTTGTTTGTAGTTAGACTCTAGAAATTGTTAAAATAATCTAATGAAAAAATGAATTAACTGCAAATTATTTACTATGGAGAGGTAGTCATTGAGGGAGTACTACTGCTGTTGCTGTAAGATATATTCAACTTATGTTAAAGGAAGACAGGGTGGAGAGGCTTTTGAGGTGGAAAGGAGCTTATTGTATGAGGGGGAAGTAGTATAGGAGCCTTGTGCAAAGAGGCGTCGATGGGGAAGGGCCTGTGTATGTGACGGTTGTCCTAGTGTTAGGAGTGCACAGAAGATTGATGGAAGAGGTTACGGTTGGTTGTGAAAGATAATGCTGGCATGATTGGATAAGGGTACATGCTAGAGTAAGTAAATACCAAGGTTCATGAAAATTGTTCTCTACATGAGTGTCTTATTGCGACACAGCTATGAACGAACCGCTCTCTTTGGAGAATGAATCTTCTGTTCGCATGGGTGGAAAGCTCCCCAACATCAGAAGGCACTACGATAAGTGAGAGTGAATGTGGCAAAGTAAAATAGCAATAGGATGTGGGTGTGGAACTATTTGGGAGCTCTTGGATTGAGTAGCAGCCCAGAGAATATTTTGCTGGCAACGTGGGTTTACATGGATGGACCAGTCTAGATTAATACAGTTAGCAAGGTCCTCTAGGGATTGACTGTGTGAGCGCGGGGGATAGTATCAGGTCCAAGACGAAACAAGGGACTGCAGTAGGGACTTATAAGGGGTGTGAAAGTATAGATAAACAGCTTAGAGCGTGAGATGGTGAGTTGTTTGCCGCAAGGCCAGTATGATGACCATTACGTAACTGATTTGCTGATTAAGGGGGACGGTCCTGAAGGGGTGGCGAGCTGGGGAGTGTCAGCAGTGGCTGGAGGTCATCAGATATGGTGAGGAGGCCCTCTCGTTAAGTAGGCGGATGGGGTCGTTAAATAAAGGATATAGGCTAATTGGTCCCAAATTGATCCCTGGGGAACCAACGCAGACTATTGGCAGAGTGTTAGAGCGGGTTGTGGTGACGGATGAATTAGATGTTGGAGTCCATATTGGGGTTACGGCCACCCCCCCTCCCCCCCTCCCCCCTCCCCCCCCTTTCCCCTCCCTGACAAAAAAGGTAGGAAATCCAATCAAGAGGCCCACACGGATACCGTAAGAATGTAGTGTCCTGCTGTCCTGAAATTTGTGATTAAACTGGTGTTCGAAAGCCTTGGTCATGCGCGAGAAAACAATCCACAGCTGGGTCGCCTTGTCTGAGAGCACAGAATAGAAGCGAGGGGAAGCAAAACTGTAGATCAATACGGTGGGGATTTGTTTTTCCAAGAAACCGCCCGTGACCAGGGGAAGATAATATTGTGGTGACCTCTAGAAATATATTAGACGATCGCTGCCATGATATATTAAAATATTTTGGAAAAAGATGAAAGGAGGAGGATCAGCGGAGATGGGACGATGTTTTGTCATTTCAGATTTTTTTACCTTTGTGTTCTAAATAGTATAATTCTTGCTGCTTTAGCTCGGGAGGGGAAAATGCCTCAGAGAAGGAAATCAGGTAATTAAGGTTAGCTCGTGGGCCAGAGCGAATAGTCCGTACACTTGGATAGAAAGGAGCCTTATGGTATGTTTAGCAGGAAACGTGTGTAAAACAACACCCAAAATATAAACTAAAAAAACAAAAAAGAAAAAAACCGAAAAAAAATCGTAAATTTGCGATTTTTCAAAGAGAAAAATTTTTTGATCTATTTTTCCTGACGGTTCAGTTCTAAGATTCAGCGATTCGAAGTTCTCTTATAAAATTATCGAAATCGGAGTATCGGTTAGCCGGAATCGTGCCTCACAGACACCAAAACATACAAAAAAAAAGAAGAAAAGAAAGAAAGAAAGAAAAACATTCGATTTTTTCTCCAGGTATAGAATGGCATCTTCTTCGCTCGCTCGACATCCAAAAATTACATTTGAAATATGTTAGTCTAGCTAATAAGAAGGAAAAATAATTGTCAATCAAAGAAAATAGTCTTTGTTGTTTGTTCTTCGTAAGGGGCCGCGTCATCCGATAGCTTCACAATGGTACAAGATTTTGATCGGTTTAGTTGGATTAAGTACGCGTCAACCGTCTAGTGTCATCAATGCACCACTCTAGTTGGGAATATGGGGCGGAGTCGCTTCACGCGGAGTTAAGAACAAGCCTATGGGCAGGGGTGGAAAGGTCGTTTGGTTTAATTGGATTACGGCGCGTCAACAGGTTATGTATAAATGCGAAACTATGCCTGGGGGATGTAGTGGGGACCGTCATGTGGTTGTTCAATAACACATAGCGATTAGCAACGCTGAACAGTTTCTCTGTTTTGCGGCCACATTCAATTGAGAAAAACTCTCGAAAACCCGTAATGTTATGTAGTACTGACAACTGTAATTGCGACAAAATGTTAGCGCACGCTCATTACATTTTACGACGACACGACCGGGAGAAAAACTAGGGCGGCTTCAACCGGTGAGGTCATATTGCGACAGCCTGTGAATGAAAGTAAATGAGAAGAGTTCTAGCCTGCATTCAAATTAGAGCGTCATTGGACAAATGGTCGTCAACTCATTGGAAACAAATAACAAAACTTGCCTTACAATAAAATGACAATACAAATAATAAAAACTCACAAGCCTCCGTAAAACAACATCTTAACCCAGTCTCGACGGTCCTACCTGAAGCAAGGTCTATCTTTTACTTTATCTAAGGAAAAACTTAAAGGAACTTGCATCAAAGCTTGCTCGTATACAAAATTTGTGTGCCTATAATTTAAAGCCTACAATACTCAAGCACATAAAGTATTTTTGCTTAAATTGACGTTAACATTTTTTACTTTTTATACTTGTTCCTATATCGCTGTTTTAGAAGAGATTGTGGGCGCCGCAATCTTGGCTGTTGAAGTCGGGGTGGCCATGAAGTGCTGTATAAAAGCAGTTTTCGGCACAGCGAGCAATGCTTTAAAACGTGATCTTTAAAAGACTCGTATTTAATTATTAGTGTGAAATGGATGAAGATTTTAAGTCATATAATACGATGAAAGTCTTATCTAAAGTTATTAGAAGGGGCTTTTGCAATCCTACCAGGTCCCCGAACCACAAATCCTTGAAAAGGCTAGGCTGGCACTGCCGCACTAGTTACAAGCATTGCTCCAAGTTGTAAGCCAAAACAATTAGGTAGGTACCACATAAGATTTCTTCGGCACATAATTTTTCCTTTGCAATTGCGTTATCCATTTTCGCTTCATTTCATCATTTGTGGGAAAAGAATGAAATTTTAAAGTGTGGTGGAGCCTAGACAGGGACATCCTTAGGTAGCCGACTTTGTTCAACACATTCACTGTTTTCATGAAGATAAATCGTTTTTTTTACTATTGCGGCATCCATATACTGCACACATAGCCCTGAAGAACATGCGTATGCCATTTTGTAATATCAAGTTATTAATTATTAGATATAATAAGCTTTTAAAATCAACTGGTTTGCACGCAAGTCAATGTCAATAACGACAATAACAACACCAATAGCAGCACTTTAATGGCGGCCGCCTACCGTGACGTCACTGTCATGGCGCAACTAAAAACAACCGACGACGACGACGACGAGAAAAAACTAGGGCGCTTCAACCGGTTAGGTCATATTGCTCCGCCTTTGAATGAAAGTAAATGAGAAGAGTTAATGCAGGTATGTTTGATGATTAGATTGTTTTCTTAGTGTATAAAAAAACAAAATAAAATGATGATGAAAGTAATAGCAAAATTAAAGTTATGTACGTGAATGAAAAAAAGAAAAGAAAGATAAAACAACCGAATATGCAAAAATAAATGCCCCGTTAATAGACTAAGATACTATAATTTTTATTTTGGGGGACCAAATTGGTGGGCAGTGTAGAGAAGTTTTAGTGTCCCTGTGACTTGTATAAACGAAACATCCGTAGTCCATCTTGAAGCAAACAAGGGGGGGCCATAATTCTCAAAATTCAAGTCCTGTCTGCACCCCACGATCTATTTACAGAGAGCTTTCAATAAAGTTGATTATCAAAAATGCTTCTCTTGCGCAACTCAACAACGCGGTGTTGCCACTTCACACTCCCGATGTCATTATTTATTATCGCTGCGGTGCTGGACAATTTTAATCTGCATACAATGCAGCATAGTGCGACATCTTGGACGCATGTTTTGCGTCGTTCTTTACTAACATCAGGTGAAATGCCGGAAAACTTTAAATATTTCAATATCACGACATGAGAATTTAAAAAACTTCAACCGGTTAGTTGAAATTTCGCCGCCTTAGATAATGTAGTAAATAAAATGAGTGCATGGTGTTTTTGACGATCAATTTATTTCTAAGCATTAAAAAGAAAAGAAGATTGAGTGTAGATAGAATAAACAAAAGAAAAGTAATTCATTTGAATACAAAATATAATTTTGTTTTGATTGTGTGAATTAAATTTGGTTAATTAAATTACTTTGAATTAGAAATATAGAAATTTTGTCGCCGGTATCATATGAAAGAAGTTCTTCATAATTTGGAGAGATCAAATTGCGTGTGCAAGGCTTTATATGTGGTACATTCGGCTAGCATTATAATATACTGTTAAAAAGTACTAGACATGTGTCACATCTTGGAACAACCTTTTCTCTGGTTAAGAGATATCGTTGATTGATTGGATATTGCTTTACGTCTCATATTGATGCAACTTGGCTAATCGAGACGAAGGGAGGGACGCAAGGGATGACGTGGGGGGACAAGGGGTGGACAGGTCTGTGCTGGTCAGAACCAGCCACAAGCGTATGGGAGGGCAGGGGTTCCCCCACGTCGTGGTCGTCTCCGTCTGTGTCATCATCCGTCCGTGTTGTCATTGTCGTCGCCGTCGGGGATGTAGTCAAAGGGAAGGAAAAGTTCCCCAACGACGACTGCCAGAGCTCGCCTCTAGTTTCGAGGAGTACAAATTACCCTACTAGCTGATTTTTGCGAGATGTACTTTTTCTCTCGAATCGCCTTTTACGATTAGCAGAGCCATGCTCTGTGCTAATTCTACCCCGGGCCCAGACGGTGGCGCTCTTTGTTGTCTTTTAGTTTCTTTTTGTAACCTTTTCTCATTCTATCAGGTGAAACCACGACATTGTCACGAGTTGCACTTCCCAATCTGAGTTATTTCTTGTATCAAGACGCACACGCCAACTAAGATGGTTGTAGACACCTCGGTTGCTGGGCAGAGCGATGCTGGATATCTTCTCCCGGGTCCTAGGCTGGTTCACAGAGCCACGTCCAATGATTCTCTGTGCGACGAGACTTACAATGTATAAAAACACGAGCTCTGTAGATTCCCTGATTTGAATACAAAGTTATTTATAAATATCCGTTCCGTTTAAATGCCACAACTCATATAAACACATACACCTAAAGCCTGAAGCTCCTAACAGAAACAAAAGCAACACTGGCATCGGCTTGTTGGACTCACCGCCTTCGTTCACAACGTAAACAACACGATTCTCGTAAGTCACGGCCACGTAGATCGTTTGTTTATAGAGAATAGCGCGAATCTGTTTACAATACAACACTTTATAAAACATCAAAAATACAAATTAAAAAATTTAACCGAAATTTACAAACTGTCCAAATTACCAAAATGTACAAAATATCAAACAGAACAAAAAAACAAATATACTAACACACAAAATGAAATTTCGTCTTGCACGAAGGACCCAGCTTATTAAGCACACCTATGATTAGGCCTATGGTTATTACTTTAAATCGTAGGTTAATACACCTATCTTATTTTCTTATATCGTTCTTGTTGTCACGAACGTCGTCGTCGGAGAGGTTGTCAAAGGGTGGGGGAGAGGTCCCCGACGACGACCGCCGGAGCTCGCCTCTAGTTTCGGATAGTTAAATACTCCCATGTTTCATCATGTTTGGCCAATTTCTACCCCAAGCCCAGGCAGGGTTCCAATAACGTAATACTATGCGGTTAATCAGGGGGTCTTCCAAGGTGTTCTACAAACAACTCAATGGGAGTGATTGTGGGGTGTGGGGGGGTGGGGGGGGGGGAATCACCCCCACAATAGCACCGTAGCGATTTATTAAAAAAAAAAAAATTCTAAGTGTATTTACTGTGTTAAGAAGAAGGTTAGGTGTTCACCTAAACGGAAAAAGAAAAGATAAATAAAAAGATGTGTTTAACTCTTTGGGTATAAACCTAGATAATTTGCAGTATATATTTAAAGCTGGTATTTATGGTGGGGACCTCCTGGGCCCCTTGATACGTCATTGCGATAGCCTTTACTCACATTCATTATCTCAAGTTTACAATTCCATTGTTTTAACAGACAGACGTGTGTAAAATGTGAATAAACAATACCATGATTTACCAATAACATGTCATGTTTATATAAAAAAAAGTATGATAGTAGACCTTATAAAACTGATAGCACATGTTCCACAATAATGGTTAGGGATTTATTCTTTGCCCCATTTACCATTGGGAGGAGTACCCACCCAACCCTACAAGGGGTAAGTACTCCCCTGGCTGTGCTTACGGCACGCCTCTGCCCGACGACCACTCCCAGAGCTCGCCTCTAGTTTCACAGAGTACTCCTCTTGTGCTTGTTGATGTTTGCGAGATCGACTTCATCTCTTTCCTCGTCTTTTACGATTAGCAGAGCCATGCTCATGATGAAGAATAATGCCATGCGACAACGACGAGAGAAACTAGGGCGCTTCAACCCGTTACATATAATTGCGCCGCATGTGATATTGTAATTAAAAATAGATTTATTTGCTTATTTTCAGTTTATAAAATAAGAGTGAAAATGATGTCAGTTTGTAACGAGGTTTAAATTTTTCTTATTAGGGCCTACTTTACGAATAAATATATGTTATGTGATTTAAATTTTATTAAACATATTATTTCGGATGTAAATCGAGAAAGTTGGAACTACTGCAATGTTAAAGAAATCTTTCGTGTTATTGGGATTCACTATTATTGTGTGCGTTGGCATCACATTAAAATCTTTTGTATCGGGGAAAATCTTTGATGTATTCTGAATTGACTGGATTTACTCACTCGTTTAAATACGAATATTATTTTGGATTACATCCTTTCTCAGTTTGTAAAAATCATATTATCAGAAGCCTTAAATTAAATGGAAACCCACCACTTGTGTTGCGTGTTTCGAGTAATGTCATCGCAGGGGGGGCAACAAGGCACCAGGAGAAAATTACCAACCTCTGCTCGATAAAAGTCACCACAACACTCATAGTAAAGGATTTTTTTTGGTTTATTTGGATTAAGGACGCGTAAAACCGTTAGGTCATAATGCAACACTCTAGCCTTAAGGGGTGGGGGGAGGGGCCCCCATGCTAGTCAGAACCACCCCAGGGGTAAAGGGGGGAAAAGGGGGTTTCTCACGCGGGGTCGTCACGGTTTGTTGGGTCTTGTGTCATGGTCCTCGTCGCCGGGGGGTCGTAAAGGGAAGGGGAAAGGCCCCCGCGACGATTCCCGAGCTCGCCTTAGTTTCGGGGAGAAAAAATAGTACCCTTCTACTAGTGATTACTTTTACGATTAGCGGGCCCTCTCGGGGGCCAATTCCCCCGGGGCCGACAGGGGGGGCGGGGAAAAAGAAATACAGCAAAATTTGTTTTGCACCCTTGTATGGGTTGGGGGCAATAGGAGGGGGGGGGGGTTTTCCCAAAACTCGCGGTCGTCATCGTCTTTGTCATCGTTCGTTTTTTGTCATTGTCACCCCGTCGCCGGGGGGTCGTCAAGGGGAAGGGGCAAGGCCCCCGACGACGATTGCCAGAGCTCCCTTAGTTTGGGGAAAAGTATTCCGCTCTTACTAGCTGTTTGGGGGGTGGACTTTTCTCTTGAATCCCCTTTTTTACGATTACAAGCCATGCCTGGCCAATTTTTCCCCCGGGGCCCAGACGGGGGTATTGACTACTGTTTTTTTTTTGTCTTGTTTTTTTTTCTTTTTATTTAACGTTACAAATCATGTTCCCGTTATTCTGAATGACAACTTGTTTTCTATATTATGTTTTGTATTCTTGCAACTTATGTTTGTTGTTTGTTGTATCTTTGTGACGTTTATACAGGCTAAAGGGGGAATTGTGCCCTACAAGGCCTTCCCCCGAGTGGCGAGAAAAATATTTCAAATAAATGAATAAAAAATAATTATAGTTTGGAGGCGGACCACAAGAGTGAGTTTAATTTGTATTGGGGGGGTATATAAGCTGACGATTATTTTATTACATGATGTTGCCTCAGTGTAACGCGCAAGCACAGTCAGATTTCCCTGGTTCGACCCCGCCCCAGCATCCTGATTAACCCTAATGAAGGTTACCTACCGGAATTAAATTTAACACGACGTAAAAAACAGGCGCTTAAACCCGGGTTTTTAGGTGTTTGCACCGCCTGTGATATTGTTAGTTAAGACATGAATAGGGGGTTTTTTGATGCCTATTTTGGTATTTTAGTTTTAAAAGAAAAAAAAAACGAGGAAGGCTATATTGTTTAATAAAAAAAAATTAAATAATGTTTTTTTAAAGGGAAATTAAAAATTTTAAAAGTAAATTTTTATTTTTTAGGGGGGGGGATATTAAGATAAAGGGCCGTCATCCTTTAGATAATTATGGGCCAATTTAGCCTACATATTTAGGGGAAGAAGTGGTCCCCCCGCTGAAAGGGCCCATGAAATGGAGCAAGACCCCGACGACGATTGCCAGGCTCCCCTTTGTTTCGAGAGTTCATACTACCTTACATGCTAATATAATGATTTTTTGCAAGATGGATTTTGTGGTTTATTTGGATTACGGACGCGTCAACCGTTTTAGGTCATAATGCACCACTCTATATAAGAAGGGGGGGGAGGAGGACCCCTGTGGTCAGAACCAGCCCGGGTAAGGGGGGGAAGGGGGGTTTCCACGCGCGGTCGTCATCGTTTTTGTCATCGTTCTTTGTCATTGCCATCGTCGCCGGAGGGTCTAAAGGGAAGGGGGCGGTCCCCCACGACAATTTCCAGAGCTCGCCTCTATTTTTGGGGGGGGAAATACACCCTTTATCAGTTGATGTTTTCGAAGGGGACTTTTTTTTTCTTGAAAGTCTTTTAGATTTTCGGAACCATGCTGGGCCAATTCTACCCCGGGGGCCCCAAGGGGTAGCCACAGCGTATAGGGTTGGGGAGTAAACCTATTAAAAATGGACCAAAAAAAAACGTTCACTGAATGGGGCAAAAGAAAATGCTAATGCTGCAAAGCCAATGTTTCCACGTGTTAAAAATAAAACCCAAGTGAAAAAACCAAAACCCCTTTTTGCTCCATCCCCGCTGATGATATCTTAAAGTACATGTTTTTTGTAATAGTACCAAAAAATAGTCATATTCATCACAATATCTGGTTAAATATAGTTTACAGACCAAACGCGTCTATCTTTGGGCCGAGAAAAGTTGAAAAAAGAAGAAAGTGCGACAAAGTTTCGTCCACCCCCTTTTTGACGGGAGTTTCAAGATTCCCACGCTGTTTACCTGGGCAAGGTCTACTAGATCTCCGCCTCTTCCCCCGATCTAGTAGACCTTGGACCCGGTGACCTATACGCAGTTCGATTGCGACGGGTTGTAGCTCGTGGTTATTTCATGTTTTGCCTTTCCCCGCAATTTCAATAATTATTTTCAAAAACTATTTATTGGGAAAAACTATATTTTTGGGTTTGATATTTAACCTTTGTCCTAGGAAACCCAAAATCCTGTTTGCGAGTGAGCGAGTATATTATTTTGAGTGCCCTGTAAAAATTTGCATTTAAATTCATTTATTATTAAAGTATTGTAGAGTTTTGAATTGAGTTGGTATAAGGGCGCGTCAACTGTAAACCATAACGCCACAAACTATCTATGAAGGTTCGGGGAAAAAAAGCCATTTTCTGCATCCAGCCCTTTGGTAGGGGGAAAAAAGAATTTCCGGCACTCAAAAACATGGTCACTCACTCGTTAATAACGACATTGGGGTTTTCCCAGGACTTTGGTCCACAAAAAAAAATAAATTTAAAAGTTGTATATACCCAAAATAATTAGTTTTTTATGTGCTTATAAAGTCCCCTCTGTTTAAAAATTTAGAGTGTTCGCCGATTTCCCGGGGCTATTGTGAGTTATATTTTTCTCTTGTATTGGTATTTTCTTGTTTCGTATTCATAATTGCACATTTTATCACCCGTTTGGGAATTTTTCCCCATCAGCTCTTTTCCCGGGTTTTTTCGCGTTCGACTTTGCAAGGCTTGTCAAATTTGTCGCCCCTAGCCTTCCTCGATGAAGTGAAAGTTCGTTTTCGTTCCCAATTCTCGCTCGCACCTCGCAACGCACGTGTCCGTTCTCCCGGGCTTGCACTCACTGTACGTACCAAAAGCGTGCCGCCCAATACAAAGCGGGTTTCCCACTGCAGTCCTTGGGTTTGACTTGCCTTCCAGGCATTTTCTAATTCCTACTCCCTTCCCAAAATCGAGTTTTTTATCCCGTTCTCTCTCGCGGGGGGTTAACATCTCGCCCTGAC
Organism: Sweltsa coloradensis; assembly: GCA_024449915.1. Classification (NCBI taxonomy): domain Eukaryota; kingdom Metazoa; phylum Arthropoda; class Insecta; order Plecoptera; family Chloroperlidae; genus Sweltsa; species Sweltsa coloradensis. The sequence goes on along the minus strand of JAMZAV010007233.1, from coordinate 16,200 downwards.
TTCCTCTCACTGCCTCCTTCAGCCTACTCAAAACCACGGGGTAAGTTCAGATCAAAAATATACAGTCCCCTTTTTCTGGAGTTGAGCACCTCGGGTCGAACATAGAGAAAGTGCAAGTCTGAGATTCGATAAGTTGCTTAAGTACTCTGATCTTTTTATAGTCACTTTGTTTTGACTTTACTTTTGTGATTTTGGGGGGTAAACCTTCTACTGATTGTTGACTCCAGAAAAGAATGACAATCGTTTTTTTTCATTTCCTTTGAGCCAAGATTTGCAGTTTGATTTTTCCCCGATTGAGGAAAAAAATGAAATAAAAGCGTCTGGAAAAAATCAAAGTATTGAACCAGCCAGAACCCCCGGGGGGGGGACGGGTAAAAGGGGGAGGAGGAAAGGGGGGGAAATTTTTGGCAAAAAATAGATTTATTTGCTTATTTTTCCGTTTATAAAATAAGAGTGAAAATGGATGTCGTTGTAACGAGGTTAATTTTACTTATTAGGGCCTACTTTACGAATAAAAGTATGTTTTGTGATTTAAATTTTTATTAACTATTATTTCGGATGTAAATCGAGAAAGTTGGAACTACTGGCAATGTTAAAGAAATCTTTCGTGTTATTGTGATTCACTATTATTGTGTGCGTTGCATCACCTTTATATCTTTTGTTATCGGGAAAATCTTTGATGTATTCTGAATTGACTGGATTTAACTCACTCGTTTAAATACGAATATTATTTTTGGATTACATCCTTTCTCAGATTTAGTAAAATCATATTATCAGAAGCCTATACATTAAAATGGACACCCCCCCTTTGTGTTGCGTGTGGCGAGTAATGTCATCGCAGGGGGGTCACACAGGCACCAGGAGACTTACCAACCGCTGGCGCGATGAAAGTCACCACAACACTCATGAGTAAAGGATTTTTTTTTGGTTTATTTGGATTAAGGACGCGTCAACCGTTTAAGGTCATAATGCAACACTCATACCTAGCCTTAATGGGGTTGGGAGGAGGGGCCCCCATGCTAGTCGAGAACGCAGCCACGGGTAAAGGGAGGAAGGGGGGTTTCTTACGTGGCGGTCGTCAGCGTGTTTGTCATCGTCGTTGTGTCATGGTCCATCGTCGCCGGGGGTCGTCAAGTGGAAGGTGGCAAGGTCCCCGACGACGATTGCCAGAGCTGCGCCTCTAGTTTCGGGGAGTAAAATAGTAACCCTTCATACTAGTGATTACGTTACGATTAGCTGAGCCTGCTCTGGCCAATTCTACCCGGGGCCGACAGGGGGGGCGAGGAAGAAATACATGCAGAATCATGTTTTGCACCCTTGTAGTCGGTTGGGGCAATAGGAGGAAATGGGGTTTCCACTTCGCGGTCGTCATCGTCTTTGTCATCGTTCGTTGTTGTCATTGTCCATCCGTCCGCCGGGGGGTCGTCAAGGAAGGGGCAAGGTCCCCGACGACGATTGCCAGAGCTCGCCTCTAGTTTGGGGATTAAGATATTCCGCTCTTACTAGCATGATGTTTCGGGGTGGACTTTTTTCTCTTGAATCGCCTTTTTACGATTAGCAGAGCCATGCTCTGGCGCAATTCTTCCCCGGGCCCAGACGGGGGTATTGACTACTGTTTTGTTTTTGTCTTGTTTTATTTTTCTTATTATGTTAACTTTACAAATCATGTTCTCCGTTATGTCTGAATGACAACTTGTTTTTCTATATTATGTATTTGTATTCTTGCAACTTATGTTTGTTGTTTGTTGTTTCATTGTGACGCTTATACAGGCTAAAGGTGGGAATTGTGCCCTACAATGGCCTTCTCCGCGAGTGGCGAGAAAAATATATTCAAATAAATGAAATAAATATAAGTTATAGTTTTGGCAGCGCGGACCACAAGAGTGAGCTTTAAACTTGTATTGGTGGGGTATATATAAGCTGACGATTACTTAATTACAGTGATGTTGCCTCAGTGTAACGCGCAAGCCACAGTCACGAGTTTTGCCCTGGTTCGACCCGCCCATCAGGATCCTGACTTAACCCGTAATGAAGGATTACCATACCGGAACTTGAATTAACACGACGTGAGAAAACTAGGCGCTTCAACCGGTTTAGGTTCGTATTGCACCGCCTGTGATATTGTTAGGTTAATGACATGAATATGGTGGTGTTTGATGACTAATGTGGGTATTTTAGTTTTGAAAAGAAAAGAAAAAGCGATGGAAGGCTATATTGATTAATAATCAAATTAAATAATTGATTTTATTTAATGAATTAATAAATATTAATGTAAATTTTTATTTTTTTAGGTGGGGGGATATTAAGATGACGGGCGCGTCATCCGTTAGATAATTATAGCCAATTTAGCCTACATATTTATGGAAGAAGTGGTCCACGCTGAAATGCCCATGAAATGGAGCAAGATCCCGACGACGATTGCCAGAGCTCGCCTTTGTTTTCGATGAGTTCATACTACCTTACATTGCTAATATAATGATGTTTTGCAAGATGGACTTTTGTGGTTTATTTGGATTACGGACGCGTCAAACCGTTTAGGTCATGAATGCACCACTCTAGTATAAGAAGGGTGGGGAGGAGGAGCCCTGCTGGTCAGAACCAGCCCGGGTAAGGGGAGTAAGGGGGGTTTTTCTCACGACGCGGTCGTCATCGGTCTTTGTCCATCGTTCTTGTGTCATTGCCATCGTCGCCGGAGGGTCGTCAGGGAAGGGGGCGGTCCCCCGACCGAACAATTTCGCAGAGCTCGCCTCTATTTTTTGTGGAGGAAATACACCCTTTATACTAGTTGATGGTACGAAGTGGGACTTTTTTCTCTTGATCCTGTCTTTTAGATTATCGGAACCATGCTGGGCCAATTCTAACCCCGGGGCCCCAGACGGGGTAGCCACAGCGTATAGGGTGTGGGGAGGTAAACCTATCTAACGTGGACCATAATAAACGTTCACTGAATGGCGCCAGAGAAAATGCTAATGCTGCAAAGCCAATGTTTTCCACGTGTTAAATATGACCAAGGTGAAGAAGCCAACCTCTTTTTGCTCCATCCCTGCCTGATGATATCTTATGTACACTGTTTATGTAATAGTACCACAAAATAGTCAGTATTCATCACAATATCTGGTTACATATAAGTTCACAGACCAAACGCCGTCTATCTTGGCCGAGAAAAGTTGAAAACGAAGAAAGTGCGACAATGTTTTCGTCCACCGCCTTGTTGACGGGAGTTTTCAAGAATTCCTACGCTGTTGACCTGGGCAAGGTCTACTAGATCTCCGCCTCTTCCGCCGATCTAGTAGACCGTAGGACCTGGTTGACATATCACGCAGTTCGATTGGCGACGTGAGTTGTAGCTCGTGGTTATTTCATGTTTTTGCCTTTCCAGCATTACCAATACTTATTCTCAATAACTATTTATTGGGAAAAACTATATTTTGGATTTGATATTGTAACCTTAGTCCTAGGAAACCAAAGTCCTGTTTGCGAGTGAGCGAGTCATAATTATGTTTGAGTTGCCCTGTACCTTTGCATTTTAAGTTCATTGATTATTAAAGTATTGTAGAGTTTTGAATTTAGTTGGTATAAGGTATAACTGTAAACCATAACGCCACAATCTAGTCCTATGATAGGTTCGGGAAAAAGAGCCATGTGCTGCATCCAGCCTTAGGTAGGGGGAGAAAAAGAATTTCCGGCTACTCAAACACATGGCTCACTCACTACCGTCTAATAGACGACATTTGCGTTTTCTAGGACTTAGGTCTACAAATAAATAAAGTTAATAGTTTGTATAGCTACCTCACATAATTAGTTATTATATGTGCTTATAAAGTCCACTCTGTTTAAATATTTAGAGTGTTCGCGCGATTTCCCGGCGCTATTGTGTAGTTATATTTTTCTCTTAGCTATTGGTATTTCTTGTTTCGTATTCATATTGCACATTGTTATCACCTGTTTGGAATTTCTTTCTGCCTATCAGCGTCTTTTCCTGGTTTTCCTCGGCGTTCGACTTATGCAAGTGCTTGTCAATTCTGTCGCTCTCTAGCCTTCCTCGAATGGAGTGTAAAGTTTCGTTTTCGTCTCCAATCTCTCGCTCGCACCTCGCAACGCACGTGTTCCCCGTTTCTCCTCCGGACATTGCACTCACTGTACGTACGCAAGAGCGTAGCCGCCCGAATAACAACGCGGGTTTCCGAGCTGCAGTCCTTGTTCGACTTGCCTTCCAGGCATTCTCTAACTTCCTACTCACCTTCCCAAACTCGAGTTTTATTTTATATCCCTGTTCTCTCTCGCGGTGGGCTTAACATCTCGCCCTCGTACTTACCTCTGCACTGGCCTCCTTCAGCCTACGTCAAGACCACGGGGTAAGTTCAGATCAAAATATATACAGTCCATATTCTCGGAGTTGAGCACCTCGGCTCGAACATAGAGAAAGTGCAAGTACTGATATTCGATAAGTTGCTTATAGTACACTGACCTTCTTATAGTCCACTTTGTTAATTGACTTTTACTTTAGTGATTTGGGCAGTAAGCACCTTCTACTGAGTCTGTTGACTCCAGAAAAGAATTGACAATCTGTTTTATTCATTTCCTTTGAGCTAAGATTTGGGCAGTTTGATTTTTCACACGATTGAGGAAAGACTGAAGTAATAGCGGTGGCTGTAAAAACATCAAAGTATTGAACCAGCCAGAACCGCCACGTAAGGAGAGGAAAGGGGGTAAATTGTTATCAGATTTGAACAAAAGATAAAGATTCGCGGTTCGGATGGTTTTTCTTCAGCGAAATGTTTTGATTACCTCCCGTGATTTGCTGTTCCTGATTTTTGGCAACTTCTTATTCGTTTGAGTATCAATTATTTTTTTTTTTTATCTAATAAATCATTTTTATTCTTCGTTTTTTTTTTACTGATTTTTCTTTTCTTTGCTTTTTTTATATCTTTCTTTTCCCTCCTTTTCTTTTCTTTCAAATTCACACTTTTTATATAATTTTGATTCATTAATTAATTGCATTTAAATCACATTTTTATGTGTTACCAAAATTGTGTGTTTTAATATGCATTGTTGTAAATTGCAAATTTTAAAATATTTACTTAGACTGTAGCCATTGTTTGTCCTGCATCTATTTCTTAGATTTATTTATTTGTCCTCCTTTTTGTAAAGCATTTTTATAACTGAAAGGGACGACGTTAAATAAAGAAATTTGATAGAAAATAAAAATTCGTATCTGAACACAAAAATTCTTTATTGACATGTGCGCTTACTGAAAAAAACATAAATAATACCTCGCCTCCGTTATTAAGACTAAATGTAAGTTTAACGTAAAATAATAAATTTAGACTTGGAGGACCCGCACCTCCACCAACATGCTAGTATCTTATGGAGTTTCAACGTTTCTCGCTCTACCCCACCTCCACCAACAATGCTATTCTTTTTTTTTATGGAGTTTCAACATTTTCTCTTGCTCTAACCCGGCCTCCACCAACAATGCTATTCTTATGGCGTTTCAACTTTTCCCTGCTCTACCCGGCACCTCCCACCAACAATGCTATTCTTATGAAGTTAAAACTTTTTCAACAGTACTATACTCCGCTGTTTTACTAGCTGATTTTGGCGTGGGTGGACTTTTTTTTTCTCTTTTCCTCTCTCTTTTCTCTTGAATCGCGCTTGTACGATTATCATTGCAAAGTTTACTGAACTCATTTACTTCGTGAGAAACTAGGGCTCCTCACCTGTGTAAGTCATATTGCTCCCCTGTGAGATTGTTAATTTAATTAAATCAGTTAGTGTGTGTGTGATGAGTGTATTGTTTTCATTCCTTTTATGACAGAATAGAAAATGATAAGAGATGATAGTAATAGCAACCAGTATTCTTTATTTAAATAAGAAATAAAATGTGTTTGACTTGAATTGAATTTGGTCAATTACATAGATTAACAAGAAGTATGCGCCGTTATCATATATGTTTATAATGTTATTTTTTATTTATTTTTTTCAGTTAAGTTTGGAATAAGGGTGCGTCACCGCTAGGGTCCTATATGCGCATACGCTAGTCTTTGTGGCGATATGGGTTGGAAGGTAAGGGGAGGAAATGGGGTGGTTTCTCACGTCGTGGTCGTCATCGTCTTCATAGTTCGTCTTCTCATTGGTCGTCGGTCGTTGGGAGGTCGTGAGACAGGGAAGGATTCCACGAGACGATTGCCAGAGCTGGCTATAGTCTGGGGGAGTAATACACTCTTCTCTTACAGCTGACGTTGCTAAGTGGACCTTTTTCTCTGATCGCCTTGTACAATCATTAGCAGAGCCTGCTCTCGGCCAATTCTACCCCGGGCCCAGGACGAGACTTGTTTATGTAGTTATGCCTTTTGTTATAAAAGTAGTAAAACAAGTCTTTTATTCTACTAGTTGAAGTACATTTGGATTCCTCTTGCGGGACATTAATGCTAGAATCACAAAGGCTTATTGGTAACGAACCTACAATTATTATTTGCATGTTTTGCTAGGAACGGCTCTAGATGACCTAGGACCATATGTGAAGAAATAACTTCTGCCTAATGCAGGAATTGGACTCTTGTATACCTTCTGGCCTTTGAAGCAAGCCTCTAACCAGAAGACCAATGCACCAAGACACAGATATTTTAATGGCAGATGAACATAAACAAACAGAATTGTCTCTATGTAATAAACCCTATACTATTCGCCCATTGTTTTGAGCGTACAGTCAACGCGACAAGAGAAAAAAAACTGGCTTCTCGTTCCCGTGGGTGTCGACTTCAGGCGTAACAATGGTTTTTACTAGGGTTTTTACATACATCAATTCTTGTTTGTTGCATGTTGTTCAGCATAAAATATCTGTGTTTTGTGCATTTACAATTCACAATACGTTTCAATTTTCTCCGGGGCCTTGTACATTTTGAATTTGAGTCTACATAGCGTGCCGTGTACATGTCTGTCTCATGCACACTCTCAACCCCTCACACAAACGCTTCCTAAATGTATTGCCTTGGGAAACGGTTGCAGGCAGCAGGGTGCGTGGACGCTTTGTCGGCACAGTATCGATTTCTAGATTCAGTTGGATCCTTGGAGGAAGTTCTGAGAACGAATCTTCCAAACGTATTTGGTGGTTTTTGTATATTTTTCTCCTAATTGCCCAAAGTTCAGTCTGGTAGTGAATGTTTGAATCCCACCAATGGTCCAAGATGTTTGGAAACGAACTCGGTAGTCAGGTGTAACACGGCTCTGGAGAAAGGGATAGAGGTTCGGGCTATCGCTGAGAGCGGATATGTGTTTCGTCAGTCGGGTAGCTGATGTTTCCAATCCCACCAATTGTCCCAGAGGGTTTGAACGAACCTCGGGGTCAGGTGTACACGGCTCTGGGGACGTGGATAGAGGTTCGGGCTAACGCTGAGAGCGGGATATGTGTTAAAAGTCTCGTAGTGTTTTGATACAGATTTTGAGCCTAGTGACAAGTGAACAGTGTAGATCAAGTAGTTTGATTATCTGTCACCGTAGTGTGTACGCTGTTAAATCTTTATTTGAGGTGAAGATTTGCCGCGGCTGGTGAACGCGATCCGACGCGACCTTCAACCCGACGATGATCAACCTGAACCCCCCCCAACCCTCATTCTACTGCCAGCGCGTCGCATCCAAATCTGCGTGTTTGTTTAATTATTGTATACATTATCAATTATTATCGGTGTTTTGTCATTATATTTCATCGTATTATGTTATTTTTTTGTGTAAACCGCGCCGTCCACGTCACTCTGGTGAGTAAAATTTACCTGTCTTTCTCTAAGGTACTTATCTACTTGTCAATTCAATGTCACCCCTCCCTCAGACAAAGAACTCACTCCCCCGGAACCAATCTTTACCTGTAAAGGAGTTTCGGGTCGCGTCACAGTACTTACCTACAAAAAATGGCGCCGTGTGAATTCCAGGACACTACTCCAATCGGTTCGGTCATATTGAGTCTCCTGTTGATGTAATAACGTGAATAATAATTGAAATCTGTCTTGTAAGATAATAAATAAATAAGCATGAAAACAATGTCAGTTATAAAGATTTTTTTCATTCATTAAATAAAGGGCGCTCAACTGTTAGGACATAAACACCACTCTATCCTATTCCTGGATGGTGAGGGGATAGTCCCATGGTCATAACCAGGCCACGGGAAGGGTAGGAAAAGAGGGGTTCTCAGACGAGGTCGTTTTCTCTTCGTCCAAATTTTGTGACACGACGACGTACAAAACAAGGACGCTTTCAACTGGTTAGTTTAAATTGCGGGCAGTGTCATTGTAAAGTTTTTGTATTTATGTTTTATATTGCTTTCTGGGTAAAAATTAAAAAGTAAAATATTAATTTTCAAAAAAAAATTGATCAAACGAATTACTTCCGATTTGAGAAATTTAAAATGGTTATTGCCGTTTGCGTATGATATATTTATATTTCGTTATATATGATTGGATGTGATCGAATTGTTTGCAAAGGCCTCATTATATTCGTACATTCTGTTAATAATAACTTTTATGCTTATATGGTATCGTCTTTATCATCGTTCGTGTTGTCATTGTCGTCGAAGAGACGTCCCAGAGAAGGTCCACGATGTCCGTCATGGTGATTGGGACGTGTCCCCGACCGACGATTGGCAAATCTCGCCTCTAGCGTCGGCGAGTCAAATACTCCCGAACATATAGCTGGATGTTTTGCGAGGCGGACTCTTTCATTCACAATCCCTTTTAAAATTAGCAGCCCATGGTATAGGGCCTAATTCTACCCCGGTGCCAGACGGGAGTCAAGTAATTAAGTATATCTTTTGAATAATATACATTATTTTGTTCCAATTGATCACCGACGACGCAAGAAATTAGGGCACTTCAACCGGGTAAGTTCATTGGATGGACTGCGATTTTCTAGGTTACACTACAACATCAGTTTAATATGGGTTTGTTTGTCTTTCAATTAAGGTAGGCCTATAAACTTATAAATTATTAGGTTATAGTGATAACACTACCAAAATAACTTCATTGATTAAAAAAGAAAAAAATTCACTGAATATGTGAACTAAACATGGTAATAATAATAAACATCAAATGAGGAATTTAGAATGTTTTTTGCCTAGTCATTATATTTTACTGAACTTGTGTGTTTTTTTTAAATGGTTCATCTCCTGTTACCGGATCAGTGGTGGAGGCGCCAGAGGCATAACTATCAAACTTTTAGGTTTAAAACCATTGATATTAAACCCCTATAGTAGGCTAGTTAGCAGTGTTCCAATACTTCCGCACAGGCGCGAGCGTAACAAATTGCAGCTCGAAATTTTCAGTTTCAAGATGGGCGGTTTGGGGCGTTTTATTTATGCTTTTTCAAGCAATAGGTTATTTTACTGGATTGTGTGATATGTTTTTACGCTTGTGCTGCATGATTTGAATAACAGAAACACTAAGAAGTTATTGCATAAGGGAATTTAGTAATCATTTGATGTTAAAATCTAGTATGCTCAGCTGTCAAACGTGCGGCCATCTTTAAAAATATTTGGTCTTCAAATCGCTCCCATTTGATAAACATGTAAACTGTCATTTCAAGATGGCTTCCAATGGTAACGGAAGTGGCACCACCGACTCTAATTAGCCAAACAGTCGTTAAATATCATGGTTTAACCACTACCCTCGTTTTCTTGGTCAACAAAACACATTGGTAATCCTCCTTGTAAAGAGCAATGTCACTAATGACGCATTGAGTCGGTTCTACTTCACTTTACTTTATTAATTCCATATTCGCCCTAAAGCTGATTGAAGAAAACCAACCGGGAGTGACGAGGACGCCCTTTGATCTACGACGACGAGAGAAAACTAGGGTGCTTTTTAACCGGGTACGTCATATTGTTAAGCCTTTTATTTGGATGAGCGAAGCGAAGACTTCAATTTCACCGACCCCCCAAAAATTTATCACGTTGTTTTTTTTTTTCGTCTGTTTGTTCGCTTCTCTACCGAGCAAACGGCATATGCGATCTGTGAACATTGGAGGAGGCCTTTCGAAATCTCTGAACTTAGACTTGCTACATTTTTGGGTACCATCGAAGAAATATTTCTCATGAATATCGTCTTTTACGATTTTTTTTCGATTTTTAAGTGCGATATTTTCGTGACTTTTGGGCGATTTTCACCAAACGTGGTAGGGCTACAACGTTCATATTTCACATGCATTAAGGTAATGATGATGTATTGCTTTCTGAAAGAAAAGTTTAAAAGTGGAGCCAGAATCTATAGAAAATAAGATTTCATATAAGTTTTTTTTTGATTTTTTTGTGTGATATTTTCGTGCCATTTGGGCCAATTCTGCCCAAACGGGTGGGGCTACAACGTTCATATCCATACATGGACATTAAGGTTATGGTGATTTAGTACCTTTTGAAAAGAAAAAGTTTGAAAAAGTTAGCCAGAATCCATAGATATAAAGCTTTTAATATAAGGGTTTTTTAACGATAAATAATACCAATTGACAAGAACCAATAGAAACTTGACACAATCACTAAAATGCGTAGGCAACAAAAACAAAGCATCTTGCAAAAGTAAGATATCCCACGCAAACTAAAAAGCTTTAAAAAGCTCATTCATCAACGCGGCGGCGGGACTTAGCGTTTTGCCTAGTTATAAGTTAATTGATTGTTGTTGTATCTTGTAAGTTAATAAAATAATTTAAAACAAAATATGTCACCTTTATAACTTTTTTAATATTAATTTATGACCTGGTTTTTGGTTTATTTGGATTAAGACGCGTCAAACCGTTAGGTCAGAATGCAACCAACTCTATTAGCCTAAGGGGGGTGGGGATAGGGGGCCATGCCAGGTCAGAACCAGCCACGGGTAGGGGAAGGAAAGGGGGAGTTTCTCCACGTCGCGAGCGTCATCGTCTTTGTCATCCGTTCGTTGTGTCATTTCATTGTCATCGTCGCCGGGGGGTCGTCAGGGAAGGGGGCAGGTCCCCGACGAACGATTGCAGAGCTCGCCTCTTGTTTTCTGGGAGTAGATACTCGCTCTTCCAGCTTGTGTTTGCGAGGTAGGACTTTTTCTCTTGAATCGCCTTTTACGATTAGCAGAGCATGCTCTGGTCATTCTACCCCGGGCCCAACGGGGGTTTTAGGACCTGGGTTTAATGTATTTTTTTGCTCAGGGCGCGTTAACCGTCGGGCCAATGCACCACTGAAGCCCCAGGGCATATGTGTAGGAGAGTTCATGCTAGTCAGAACCAGAACTGGTAAGGAAGGAAAGTGGGAGTTCTTAAATCCTTACGTCGTATCAGTCATCTTCGTCAATTCGTCCATCTTCCGTCGGTGAGGTCCCTCGTGAACAAGGGAGGTGTCCCCGAACGAAAACACAAATAAACTGCCAATAACCAACAGATAGCACCATTACACACGCGGGGCGCTTCTACTGTAGGAGAGATGCGCAGCCCTCGGAATGATTGTAAATGAAAAATTTGGCTGTGTTAAAATGAAAAAATTATAAATTACACACTTCAACTGACATTATAAATAATCTTAAGAAAAATTAGTAACTTGTGAATGAAACATGGTTTTTCTTATGAGATTGTTTATTTATTATTTATGGTGCATGAAACGTTTAGGTCATAGTGCCTCACTCTTGCAGCTACCTATGGGGTAGTTTTAGTTAGTAGATTAGTTAGCGTTGTTTTTTTTGGCAGTCAACAGTAGATTTATCAGTGCCCATGGGTCAAGTGTATTGGAATATCCCAAATTATCTTTTTCTAAAATTGTGGATACACACCATGTTTTACTTCTTTCCAAGGGCGAGTCCTGGAGACGGCACGTACTCGTATTAGGATTATTAGTATTATGTTTAAGGGCGCTTTAACAGCTACGATTATTTCGCGCAGGTGAAGGTGGGGAGGAACGTCCACGCTGGTCGACTAGCCACGTAGGGGGGGGAATGGGGATTATATGTCGTAGCTCATCTTTTTTGTCACCTTTCGTATTCTCATTGTTTTCGTCGTATCGGGGAGGTCTAAAGGGTAGCGGCAGTAGCGGATTAGGACAAAATCATGGGGGGGCGTTTGCGTGTGCAGTACATATGGGAAAGGACTAAGCGCGGAGCAGGGGGGGTATGGGGGGCGACCCCCCCTTTAAATTTGCCCCGGGGCAAAATTTTAAATCGGGTTTTTAGAGTGCTTTTGGGGTGCGTTTTAAAAAAAAGTGGTGGGGGGAAATGAAATACGGAAACAATGTATTTTGATGCACCAATTTTGTTTTGTCGTCATGTCGAGCTTACAATTTACCATTGGCCTAGATTGCAACTTATTAAAAACGTTTGTCTTTTTTTTTAAATTCATAATTTTATTTATTTATTAAACGTCTATCCTTTTTTATTTAAAAAAACGATTCACATAGAGGAAAACTTAAAAAATCAAAGTACCTTGCAGACCTTTTTGGAAAACTGATTATTTCTAAAACAAAAAGGATTGTTTTTTTATTCGGAGTTTTAAAAAAATAGCGCCGCAGGCGAAAATTTTAAAAATCGGGTTTTTTAGAGTGCATTTGGTGCGTGCAAAATAAAAAATAAATCATTTATTTTTTTTTTTTTTTAAAAAGAATCATGGGGGGCGATCGCCCCAGCCCCTCCCCGTATCCCCCCTGGGTAGCAATGGGGTCCCCGACGCCGTTTGCCAGAGCTCCCCTTTTTTGATGCTGTGCAATGTTTGAAAGGGGCCTTTTTCTTTTGAATCCCTTTGTCGTTTAGTGGGCCCAAGCTCGGGGCCCAATTCTACCTCGGCCCAGCGGTGTTTTACAGTGTAGTGTCTAATGAGTTTTTGCTTAACAGAAGATCTTAGCAATAGCAAACGGGTTTTAAAGAGGTTTGGGCAGCGGCCTCACGACGACGTGAAAAACGGGGGCCCTTTAAACCGGGTTTGGTCATATTGCGCCGCCTGTGAATGAAGGAAATAAAAGATGAATCGGTATTTTTTTGTGAAAAGTTTTTCTAATGTATAAATAAAAAATAAATTGATGATGAAGAAAGAAATAGCAAAATAAAAGTTAGTTGTAAAGAAATAAGAAAAGAAACAAATTGTAAAAAGTAAAAAATTTTTTTTTTAAAAATAGATTAAAATGGAGGGAAAAATTTTAAAAAGTTTTGTCGCCGTTATAAATTGAAAAAGTTCTTCTTTTAATTGGGAGAGATCAATTGCGTGCGCATGCATCAATTTTGGCACATTCTGCTAGCATATATGCCGGTTAAAGGTAAAATCACATGTGTCCATATGGGAAAAACCCTTTTTCTCTTTTAAGAGAAACCGTGTGTTAGGCGTTATGGCCATACAATTCTAGACAATACCCCCTCTTCTCTAGGGGAGAGTCGAGACGGGGACGAATTTTTTTAGTCAATTTTTGGGATCACCTAGCAATTTTTTTATTTTGAAACCACATCCCCCCATGCTTGTCGCAAACCCAAACAATCTTGTTTTGTACCACTCTTGACATCTGGACGGGAACTAGTTTAAAAATCAACGTCGCGAGCGGGGAAAGCTTCCTTACAGCCCGATCACGTGTTCTTTCCCTCTTGCCCCGTGTCCGGGTTCCAGCAAAATCTATTATATTCCCTTAGAGGTTAGTTTTTCTAAATAAATTGGATGTCTTGTACAATGATGACAGAAACATGGTTTTATAGTTTAAAGTGAATTTAAGTTCTGAACCAAAAGGTTTCTCCACAACGACAGCGTAAAAATTTATTTAAGAGCTTCCGGGGGCGAAAAACTCTGGCATGAAACGAACACACGTCGCTTAGCCTGAAACGTTCAGTTAAGGTGGGCAAAAAAAGGCATTTCCCAACCTTTGTTGTAAATTTTGGAGCCACTGTAATACCCCAAAAAAAACCTTTGATGTTTCATGGCAAATCTTTCTAAAGTTAATTTTGAATACACTATCGCAAGTAGAGTTTTTATCAAAACCAAAAGGGCAAAAATAATAATCGGGTCTGGTGTAAACCCGGGGGGGTTATTGCTAAACAAATTAAAAACTTTTTCAGATAAATTCTATAAGATTAAAAAAAATTTACTCTTAATCCCTTGGAAAGATGCCCCTTTGGGGTTTTTTATCAAAGTGTCCCGACATATTCTTTAAAAACATTCCGTTTGCTATGGTTTTGGGATACATTTATTTTCATTACAACGTACCCACAAGAGGTTTCTCCGTTCTGCTAAAAGGGGACACACCTGACTCGCATACAAACTACTACCGGGGTTTTTCGAAATGCACCCAGAGCAAGAAGACCACAATGGTGGTCAGTGTCTAGAAGTTTAAGGGGGGGGTTTTTTTACTTCTGAAGATATACAAAAATCCTAGTCCATCTTGGGGCAAAAATAGAGATCCGTAAAATTTTCAACATGAAATCCCATCTGCCCCCCAGATGTATTACTGAAACTTTCAATAGGGTTTTTTCAACATGCATTTTTTTTCGTAACTCAAAAACGTGGTCTTTCCAATTTAGCTTTTTGTCAAACACCCTGCGAGAAAACGGCATTTGTTTTGAATAGATTCTACATTGTTAAACGATAGTTGTGGGTCATTTTGGATTCCTTAGACGGCAAAAGTGAATGCACTGAGTTTTTTCGGGGGGAATCGTGTCCCCCGCTTTCGACCCATTCACTTTATTGGGTTTAATCCAAATTTGCACGTGTCTTTACTGTTGATAAATTTCCGATCTGTAAAGATTCCCAGGTCATCACAAATAGGGACGACATTAGGCTCTTTTGGGGTACAAAACCACCACACTTTTATTCCAAAAAGAAACATGATACCGACAAGACCGGCCTTGTGGGACACCCGTTTTCCATGAGAACGAGTCCTGACAAAAAATTGTTAACACCACTTTTTAAAGTTTTTTCTTTTTAAAAATTTTCTAAAATTTTGGGTGTCCCCGAAAACCCCACTCGTGAATCTGTTTTAGAATTTATATCTTTCCTGTTGTATCTTCTTTTTTTAAAGTCAAAAGCACACCAAAAACATGTTGTTTTCAACAAAACCCTTCTTGAATAAACGTCTCAATCGACCAAGTGGTCGTGGTGCAAAAGACGTTGACGAAATCCACATTGACGTTTCGCCAATAAACTGCGTGTCTCCACAAACCACATTAGTCTTTGTTGTCATCTTTTTGAACAATTTCAAAAGCAACTTTTCAAAAATGGGCGATATGAAGTCGGGATCGACCTTTCTTTTGTGGGTTTGAGAAATGGAATTAAATGGCCTACGCCAACTATCGGAAATTGTCAGACAACCAAAAATTTAAAAAAAAAAATAAACTTCCATGAGGATCAGTCAGGGGACAAAAATGTCGTTGTGCATTTTGTCTTCTCCCCCAGATTTGCGACGTAATGAGCTTAACGCCATACGGGGTTCCCACAAAGAACGCTCTGTTGTATGGCTCATGTTTTCAGATGGAAATTAAGTTTTCGACTTCTGTAACTCTTGTTGCTAGAAATTCGATCATATCGCATTACTGCTTACCGTGCAAATGTGTACCCCGTACTGAAGCACACTGCTGGATAGTAACTAAATTGCCCGCCATCCAGCGGTCTCAGGTTGGGGGCAGGAGATGTTTAAGATGGACACCCCTTTAGGGCTTCCACTCACCCCTTGAATCCCAAACAACCCCCCTTTTTCGATGTTTTTTTTGGTGATGTTTGATTTTGATGTTGATTAGGTTTAAGGGGGGGTTTCGTTACTAGGTCCCTATTGCGCCTCCTGTGTTTTTTTATTAGTTAGTTTTAAACTTTTTTTCCAAAGGGGGGGAACGTAAGGGGGGACGTGGGAGACGCGGGGGGTACGCTTGTGCTGGTGAGAAACCAGCCCAAGCGGAGGGGCATGGGAGTAGGTGCCGGGGCAAGGGGGCCCGGGGGGGATCATGGCCGGGGTCGGGGGCGGGGGGGGGCCTGTTTTCCCGACCCCAAGAGAATTAAATTTAAAATCTTGCTCAGAAGCACATCATTGGTTTTAAGGGAAAAAATAGGAAAAACTTGTAAAATGGAATCCCAAGATTCTAGTGTTAAACTGAATAGCGTAAGAAATCCGGCGAAGGGAACAACACGACTGGAAACTAGGTCGCTTAAACAGGTAAGGGCATTTGCCATTCTGTAAAATCTTTTTAAAGGAAAAAAATTTTTTTTTTTTTTTTTTTTTTTTTTTGGTTTTTTGGTTTTTTTTTT